>JBBPLQ010000834.1:0-13771 GCA_038089855.1 Royoungia palumana
TGCCTTACCGAGGCGTTATTGGACGCATCTTGTTTCACAACGACTGCTGCGCAAGATGCCCTGTCTCGGGAACGATAATGGCCGCGAACTCGAAGGAACGGGGAAGAAGAGAGAGGTAATTCCGCGAGATCAGCATCGGCATCATGGACGGGATTCTGCCGATGACGGCGTTCATATTTAATTATCGAGGACGATCTCACACCGCCAATTACCCCGACCATTTCCGAGTGGACCATCACGGTGACAACCTGATGGCTCCGAGCGGCCGGTAGAGAGGCCGAAGAAGCGACGTACTGAAAGGGGAGTCAGGGTCTTGGGATCGGGCGGGGAAAGAGGGGGAGTTCGAGCGTGCGACGGTGGCAATCGACTTTTCTGAGATGTGACGCAGTCCCGACACGACGAGGACAAACCTGGCATGCTTCTGTGATATGCAATACGTACCACTTGTCGCGTCGGGGGTGGTAGACGAACCGAAAGGAGATGGATAAAACATATAGTCATCTTGTATACTTTACACGTGTGATGGGGGACATAGGACCGCACGGCAAGGACAGCAAGTTGCCCCCGTGAGTCACCACACGGCGGACGTATATGACGTCCGCCATGCCAACGATCCTGTTCGTCGCGTTCTCCTACTACACCCACAGATTGTAAAGGCCCACAAGCTGGCCAACTCTTGACACGTGATTCAAAGCGCATTGTCCACCAGAGTGGTGGACAAGACCACCGTGACAGACAAATCCTATAAAATCCCCGTAAATTTCCAGCGAACGACCGAGTTCTGACGCGTCCAGGACAGTATCCACATCACCTGTATTTCCTGTCCCTCTCCATCATGTCCTTCTCCCCTCTCGCGCGCCGAAGCTCTAAACAACGCGATCTTTCGCCCGAGCATATCTTGAGATTCGCCGACGAACGATGGGTCGACTTTCCAGGCGCCAAGCCGGGCGGGTACGCCGTCCCAACAGGTCCAATAGCACCCCTTCCCGACCTCTTCCGCCCCTTCGCCCCGGCCCCATCACCATCCCTCGGCCCGCCGGTCATGCCGTTCAGCGTGGCGCCTCCCACGTTTCCTCCTAATACACTCGGGCCCCTGTCGTGGTTCAACACCATGTTCGCAGACCTAGAGCGCGAACATGCGCAGGTCCAGCAACTCAGCGAGGGCTGCGCCGAGATTGTCGGTGGGACACATCAACAGTCTGGATTAGCGCTCGCGGAATTCGCTCAGGAGGCTGAGGAAGTGCAAGGCTTCTTGAACTTGGTGGGAGCGACCGCCGGTAGGAGGGTCGTCAAGGAGATCTTGCAGGGCGTGAAAGAGCAGGTGGACGGCTGGTTCCATGAATCACAAGAAGGTGGAGAAGAGGAAGACGGAGAGGACACCGGTCCATGACTCCGGATCTGGTGAGCATCAGGTGAGCTTTTCGATCACACGGCGAAAGTAACGTAACGTGAGGATGTGTTAGGGACAGGTGTCTGAAGAATCCACACGACTTGAGCGAGTCTTTATGTACTAATTGAACGGAATATCATGGATTGTCCTCAGCAAGCGGTTAAAGGGTATGACATCATACTCGGGCATGTACGGTCGGCTTTGACTTATGGAGAGAATGATTGACATTCTGACAGGCTGTGTAAACGTGTGATCAATGTTATGGGCCTATCTGACGAGCAATTAATCAGGATGATAGCTATCAGTATACTACATTATGTACTTAAGTTATCCGGTGAGCCGTTAGGGACTCGACGTATCACTGAAATCGGCACGAGAATGTATTACCAGTCACCTGGAGTTAAAACAGATAGTGTTCCGAGTACAGTGCGTGCAGAGCGAACAAAGACAACAGTAGAGTATAATCTCATCTAAAAATGGATGGCTTTTCCGTACGCTGACATGGCAGCCTCCTTGAATGCCTCGCTCAATGTGGGCTACAGATCAGGATGGGTCAATGGATCGCTTGTGAAGGACGCGATGGACACGTACGTGAGCATGCGTCGTACGAGCGATGTCTTCCGAGCTTGCACCGTACTCCAGAGCGAGCACAGCTTCCGAGATCATTTCACCAGCGTTGGGACCTATTCTCTCATTCAGTCCCCGACTTGGTGGCACTTAGTAAGACAGACTCACCAATGATGTGTACACCAAGAATCCTGTCAGTTTCCTTCTCAGAAAGGAATTTAACGAATCCCTCCGTGTCAAGGTTCGTCTTCGCACGCGAGTTGGCGGCGAAGGGGAATTTTCCCACATTGTACTGAACACCGGCGGCCTTGAGGTCCTGTTCGGTTTGTCCTACCCAGGCAACCTCGGGATGGGTATATACAACAGAAGGAATGCCATTGTAGTTGACGTGGCCGTGACCGGCTTTGAGATACTCAACGGCCGCGATACCCTCCTCCTCTGCTTTGTGGGCGAGCATGGGACCGAAGGTGACGTCACCAATACACTTGATGTTCTTGACCGAGGTATTAAATTGGTCGTCGATGATGATCCGACCCTTGTTGTCTTTCTCGATGCCAACGGCTTCAAGGTTGAGACCCTCAGTGTATGGACGACGGCCGACCGCAACCAAAACGACGTCAGCATCGAGCTAAGGGGGACGAGGTGATTCTCGATATGTTCGAAATAATGGGCCGACTCACGGTTTCTTCCTTGTCACCCTTGGCAGATTGCGTCTTTACGACAACCTTTCCGTCGACTTTGTCTGCAGACAGTACCTTGGTGTTCAGTTTGAACTTGATCCCTTGCTTCGCGAGAATCTTTTGGAATTGTTTCCTGTGAGAGGTATCAGACGGTGCGAACCATTATGTCGAGTGCCAACTCACGCGACCTCCTCGTCAATGCCAGCACCTCCGATGCTGCCAAGGAACTCGACGACGGTCACCTCAGCCCCAAGACGACTCCAGACACTACCCATCTCCAAACCAATGATACCACCACCAATGACAACCATCTTGTTTGGTACCTCTTGCAACTCGAGTGCACCAGTCGAGCTGACGATCTGTTTCTCGTCTATTTGAATGGCGCCTCCGGGAAATGGTGCAACCTCAGAGCCAGTAGCAATGATGATATTCTTTGCATCAATCTGTGTCTCACCACCCTCGAGGAGTTGCACGGCAATACGGGTTGGGGAGACGAAAGAGCCAGCACCCTTGATGTAGTCGACCTTGTTTTGCTTGAAGAGCATTTCGATACCCTTTGTAAGCCCGACCACCGACTGGTCTTTGGCCTTCAGCATCTGTTGCAAGTTGAGCTGGACGCCGGAAACTGTACGGGGATGAATAAACATATTGAAGTAGGTGAACGGGACGTGCCTTCGATACCGCGCCTCTCTAGATCGTGCTTCGTTTGATGGTAGAGATGGGAGTTGTTGAGCATGGCCTTTGAGGGTATACATCCGACGTTGAGACAAGTCCCGCCGAGCGAGCCGCGTTTCTCGATACAGGCAGTCTGGACCTCGTTAGCAGGTATGCAGACGAAAGGGATGTTCCGGGTACCTTGAGACCAAGCTGCGCTGCCTTGATAGCTGCAACATAGCCACCGGGGCCTACGAGAAAGGTCAAAGACACGCTATGGACCGGAACGTCTCGAGTAGCTACCTCCGCCAATGACGACGGCGTCATAAGACCCAGACGGCGTCGCGAGACCACGATGGGCCTGCCGAGCGACGAGCTTTCCTGTGCGCACGAGTCGCGTCGTTCTCAGCATGGTGTTTTTGAATGACAAAGAACGAGCCGGGCGGAAACGTGTCACATATACGTGTGACACGATCACGTGTAGACGTGTGACAATCCAAGGGTAAATCGTTACGTAATTAGACTTGACCTGACCATGCGAGTGAGGATTTCCACCAGCCCACCGTTGCCACCGCTCAAGGCGTGGCTGCCGCTGTCGCAGGAGCGTACACCGACCGTATCCGCGCTCAAGGTCTTCCTGTCGGCGTCCGTCCCAGCGTTTCGCGATTGTACCCCTTCTTTGTTGCGTCTGTCCATCGACGGTTTTGAGTTGCTGGACAATTCAGAGATCAGCGTCGTACGAGACGGCGACTTGATTTGGTGCGTCTGTAGTGGCATTGGTCTACTTCGCAGTGTAACTGGCGTGCAGCGTCGACGCGCACGAGACATGTTCCAGCCAATCGACGACCCGAACGCTTTCGCTGACAGGGCACAAACGGAAACGACGCGCGTCGACATCGACATCGGGGTTCGAGTCTGATGCCGAGTCCACCACGTCCTCATCCGAGTCTTCGTCCGACACGGATTCAGATTCGGAATCGGACTCGTCGCGTCCTACGACCCCGCCACAAAAGATAACGAAACACGTTTCGCTTGCACAACCAAAGCCTAACGCAACACGCCCGTACGTTGGTTCGTTTTACGCTGCGTTTCATGGTGTGACCATGTACGCCAGTAGTACTACGTTTGTTCCCCCCGGGTATGGTAAGCAGCAAACACGATCGCGGAATCTACGGCGACGACGCAAGCGGATGCATGAGCGCGACGCTGCCAGCGTGCCCGAGGGTGGGCCAGTTTCTGGCGCAAACGCTATTCTGCCAGATGAAAATACACAGGTGCAGACGACCGTGTCGGATGCCATGTCCGCCCTCCCGTCGCTTTCGCTTCGCAACAAGAACAAGGCGAGGAACTTCAGATCGCTCATAGGGAAACCGCTTCCTCCAAAGATAATATTTCAAGGCGACGTGTCAACAGCTGCGGACACTGTCCCCAAGTCGTCGGCACAGGCTTCGGCCCGTTTCGTTCCACCTTCGTCACGCGCGTCGCTGCCTCCGAACGTGTTCGTGACAAGCATTGATGTCGAGGCTGGCGTGCCCAAGGGAGAGAAGCGCCGAGTGCGCGTCAATTACGGAGAAGAAGAGTGTGCGGACGTGTCGCTCGACTATGGAAATGCGACGTCGGAGATGGATGTTGACGGGCTAGAGGCGACTGCCGAGAAGCGGTGGGCTACGCTGGAGAGGCTGGTGAGAGAAAAGCAGGTCGCGCCAGGGACGGTCATCGGCTACAAGGTTTGCGGTGTCGCGTGTTCGGGTCATGTGACTGACCGTGGCTGCAGGCACTCGGGATCAGCCCGGTGACGTACACGCCCGAGGAGATGCTGACGGTGGCCAGAGTGGAGTCGTGCGACGGCGAGGCGGTGGTGGTGCGGACGCTGCGTGGGCGCGCGCAGGTGTCGTTTAGCGGGCCGGCTGAGGATTCGGTGGCGGTGCAAGAAGAGGAACGGTACACGTGGGAAGAAATGGCAGATGCCGACTGGCGCATTTTAGGGTGATGTCAGCACTCGGCATCGACTCCGGTTTCTTCCGAGTGATCAATTTTGCTTTTTATTTCTGCGAGTCACGTCGACGCTCGCCACTGTCTCCCCGACGATGCTCCCAAAGCTCTTCCTGCACACCTCCCGTGCAGTCGCGCTCGTCCAAAATCAGTCTGGCGCGCTCAGAAATGTCCTCCAGTCGCCCGCAGCAGGCGCAGGCTCTTCCTGGAGCAGCGCGGGCACCGGCGCAGGCCCCGGGGGCGCCAAGTTCCACGCTGGAGGCAAGTTCTACAAGGGTTATACCGTGCGTGTCGTCTGTCTCCTGCCCCAGCATTGCTCACCTCCAAGCAGGGCGCTGGTCGTGCAATCACCCAGGCGAACTCCTCCGCGACCCAGGATGGCGCGACCAAGCCAGACGACGACAGAGACGACATCAAGGCAACATTTGTCACGCCTCGCTCCGCACCCCACGCACTTGCGCGTCGCCATTCCTTCTCCTTCCCCGCAGGTCTCAATGACCACGATCCCATGGGCTCCGGTGTCTTGCACACCGTGCAGATGCAACTACGCGAACGCCACACCGCCGCCAGTCAAAGCCAGCAGGGGGAGCCAGGCCCCGAACAGGAACCACGACCTGTCAACGCTTGGTCTCCCTTTTCCTTGGCCCTCGACGATGCCCTCTCGAAAAAGGATACGCCTGCAGTATTGCAACACGTCCAGTGGTTGATCGACCCCTCCAAAGATACATCGCTGTCTTATTCCGAACCCGGCCTTCTCGATTTCAACCATGCACTGCGCGCTCTTGTGGCTATCGGCTCTGCGACCAGCGCACCCCTTCTCACACAGCTCTACGATACCCTTGTTCAACGCGGCCTTACGCCAAATTTGGGCACCTTTGTTAACATGATCGTTGGCCTCACGGACAGGGATCGTGAGGTTCAAAGGTCTCTCGATGTGCTGTCCTACCATGCGAAGCGACGGCGATTGACCGCCGTTGCCGGCCTCGATGATGCTGCGGGCGAGGAAGCTCAGGCAGACGAGAAACGATCGGCAACCTTGCTTGCAGAAGACAACTTTGCAGCCGCAATACGCATATTCGACACCGCCTGCGCTGCAGTTCCTCCCTCCGACTCTTCGTCCGCCGCCAAACCACCGGTGGTGCATTTCCCAATCAACGTGTATCACGGACTCCTTCGCTCTTGTGCCGCTCATGCCGACGTCGACGCTGCCATCCGCGTGTATGCGCAACTTGAGACTCGGTCTCGACCCCTTCCCACAGATTTAATGTTCTATTATCTGTTATCCACCTATGTCAACGCAGGTGATCTCACTGGGGCCAAAGAGGTCTTTAAAGAGTTCCGAGAGCTCGGTTCCAAAGACCTCGTCTCAGAGGTGGACCGGCAGTTCCCCATTCAGCTCAGAATCTGGAACAAGATGATTCAGGCTTATTTCAAGGCCGGACAGCCTGCCGGTGCACTCCGTCTACTTGAGGAGATGATGGACAGCGGGACCAGTGAGAAAGGTATTCTTCACTCTACAATGTGACTGTACCTATTCTGACTCGCACGGTAGGGAATCTGGCCTCCATTCCATCTCCCGCTTCGTCAACGTTCACGACGATCATCGGTGGCTTCTGTACTCCTTCGCCACAGGCTAATCCTGCAAAGCCTGACATCAAGACTGCGTTGTCTTGGTTCGACCGTCTTCTTCAGCAGCCTACTGCATCCAACCACAATGATGAGCCCACACCAAGCCCCTCTCGCCCTGACCAAGTCTGTTGGGGAATCATCCTCGATACCCTTGTGGAAGCATCGTCTGAGCAAATCACCCTCCTTCGCGATTTGAACAGGCTTTATGATGTCCTCGTTGACTGCGCGGCCAAAGATCGTTTAGGTCTGAAGATCTCGGATACACTTATGGTTCTCGAAGCGAACCTCCGTGTGCTCGACGAGTTTACCGGATCACGTAGTTCCGCGGTGACGATGAGTGAAGCCGAAGAAGCAAAACAGTCTGCGGAATTTATTGGTAGACATCTTCGTCGAGTTGCCAGCCAAACCCTGTCTGTCAAAGCAGGCAAAAACCTTGCCAAGTACAAGACGACGATCGCGAAAATACTCGCTGGCTATTTAAACGCCGTCGCAGCTGCTTCCTCGTCCAGTCTCGCTCTGGAGCAAATGCTACCGGTACTCCCCTATGTCACGTGGCTCGGCTCGCCTACGGCACCTTTGATTGCCCGTCCTCTTCTGCATGCCTACATGTCTGCTCCCCAGACGGTTACATCTGTCTCTGATCTAGAGACGATTCTCTTGTGTGCAGCCTCTTTCCCGGTCAATCCCGCTGGCTCAGATGCGTCCTTCTCGGATTGCGCATACACAGGCCTGATGTCACTTCTCCAAACTATGAGCGACGTCCAAGTTGACCTCCGACAGATCTCCAGCAAGGTCCAAGTTGTTCTGACGGAGGCCCTCTATGCCAATTACAGCGACCGCGAGGTTTCCCAATTTTTAGATGGTCTTAAATGGTCTTTCAACCGTCTCAGAATGCCTCTGGCCGAGCGAACCAATGAGGAAAGTGATGTTCCTCGTGCACCAACACCACCGCTACCTTCCGCCGAATTTCCTCCGCCTCCAACGCAAATCTTTATGGACACAGAACTCAGTAGGCAAATCGACCAGTGGTTCCCTTCGCATCCCTCGGTTACCGTCAACGATGCTTACAACACCCTCCAAGCAGCCGTTTCCACGAACCCACCTCGTTACCCTCATCCAGCTACTCTGGGCAGATTGATTAATGGGCTCGGACGTACAGGCAACATTGCGGCAGCGCAATCAGTGTATTCCATCGCTCAACAGGTTCTCTTTTCGCCCTTCGTATCACAGAGTCCTACTTGGCAATCACAGGCGTGGTTCCAGATCGAGGACAACATGATCATTGCCTACGCACACGGAGGTGACATGGAAGCCGCCTACGCGCACCGGAATCGGATCACCGCTGCGGGTGGTGTTCCTTCACCCGACGCGTACGGATCTCTCATTGAATGCGTCAAGGACACCACAGATGACACCTCTAATGCCATGGCCCTCTTTTCGGAATGTCAGATGCTTGGGACGCGGCCCAACGTATACCTCTACAACACGATCATCTCCAAGCTCGCCAAAGCGCGCAAGGCAGACTTTGCGCTCGAGCTTTTCCAACAGATGAAGGCTAACACGTCGCTTCGACCCTCGTCCATCACTTATGGTGCCGTGATTGCTGCATGTGCAAGGGTTGGCGACGCCGTGGCCGCCGAGCAACTGTTTGCGGAAATGACAAGTCAGCCTAATTTCAAGCCTCGAATCCCGCCCTACAACACGATGATGCAACTGTACACGCATACGAAACCGGACAGGGAAAAGGTATTGTCTTATTTGAACAAGATGACTGAGGCCAATGTTCGACCATCCGCACACACGTACAAGGTTGGTTGCCTGCGCGTTTCCTACTCTATCGATTTTGAAATGTTTTTAGCTTCTCATTGATGCATATGGAACCATTGAACCCGTCGATGTGGCTGCGATGGAGGCGACTTTCAAGCGTGTCGAGTCGAGCCCCCACGTGCGTCTTCAAGGCAGCCACTGGGCTGCACTCATCAACGCATATGGATGCGTTCTGAAGGACACCGACAAAGCTATCAGTGTTTTCGAGTCTATCGCCTCCCACCCATCGTCCAGCCGTAGCCCTACACCCCTTCCCGATGCTGTCACTTACGAATCCTTGATCAATGTGCTTGTGACGCGTAAGCGTATGGACCTCGCAGAGCAATATCTCACTCGGCTGCAAGCATCTGGCGTGCACATGACGGCATACATTGCGAACCTGTTGATCAAGGGGTATGCTGCGGATGGCGATATTCCCAAGGCGCGAGCCATTTTTGAAGGTTTGGCAGACCCGCCCAGCGGTGTCGCCGCCTCTGGTAACCACGTCCCACACGATTCGTCGTCTTCTCCTTCTGTTCCAGTATCGCCATCCTCAATATCGTATAGAGAGGTGAGCTGAACCGTTTCTCGGTCGTCCTTGGTTTACTCATGTGTTGTCGTAGCCATCGACGTGGGAGGCCATGTTCCGTGCAGAATTGGGTAACGGCGATCGTGAACGTGCAGTGGCGCTCCTCGAACGGTTGAAACAACGGTACGTCCCGGCCACACTCGCATGAACGTGTACTCAACTTTTTCTTGTTCAGACACTTCCCTGAAGCAGTATACAACCGGATACGAGGCATCATGCTTGACGATGCGGTTGCACCTTGGGGCCAGTCGCCTCCACAATCACACCCCGAGCCCACCGCGTCTTCCTCGCCATAATCTACGCTACCATTTAGAAAAGCTGGTTATTCGCATCGCAAAAAAACGTTATCCTATCATCTAATTTTCTCGTCTTTGTTGACGTGCCGCACGCTGACCATGTATAGTAGCATTGTTTTTATGCTGTATCATACCCGTACACTAGTCGAGCATTCAATCTGACGCCATCGAAAAGCACATGCATAATTTAGGTTGGTTTCCGTCGAGAAAAAACAAGATGTAGTCGTAGAGCATAAAGATAACTCGTCAATCGAGACGACCTCCCTTGGTATTTCGTTGCTCTGCCTCCCAATTTCCAGGCTCGTCCGTCAACAGGGTCCGAAGTCCCAGCACGACTGCGACGACAAGCCCCAGAATGACCAACACCGTCATGTACGGATGTGTCACAACCGACGCTTCCAGTCCGACGAGTGCGCCCGTAAGCGTCTGAGTGGCTAATCAGCCCGCCAACGCCTTCACGCACAAAAAAAAACCACATACGTGTACAGCCCTCTCCAACATGCTGCGCGAATGTCGCGCTTTCGCCTTGCCGGCCAACACCGCGTCCAGCGCCGATGCGATGCTCACCGAATTGAACGCAATGCCATGCCCGACCGCGTCCGTGTCGTAATACACCAACCGCTGCGTCACCGTTCAGCCATCGCGCCCTCGCTCGATCGAGGAGACCAACCCACCTCGTGATCCGCCACGACGATCGCGGGCTCGGTCGTCGCGCGGACGCCGTACATGTCCTTGAGCCACTTGTGCCACTGACCCGCGTCCATATACGTAAAGACGACGTCCCGATCCGCGCCCTTGGCTCGCAACCGCCATTTTTGCGCAATGTCGGCGAGCTTGGTGGACACTGCGCCGCGGTGGTGTTCGGGCGTCGCGACGATCACGACGAGGGGGTGGTGGGGGGCGTACATGACTTGTTGGAACACGTCCTTGGAGAGCTCGAACGAGGAGGGGAAGCGGTGGACGTGGAGCCATGTTGCGAGTGCGGACGCGTCCGAGGATGGGTGGAATATGGAGACGGGCTCGCGCACGTCGTGGTCTTTGAAGGCGAGGAGGACCGAGGGGGTCGTTGGGGGGATGTCGTAATTTTGAAAGAGGACGGACGAGGTGGAGACGAAGACGGGTGGGGAGCCAAGGAGGACGGAGGACGCTTTGGCAATGTCGGTCTGGGAACGAGGGGTGAGTGGGAGGGGACGGACGGGAGGGAGAGACATACGACGATGTGGGGATCGGAGCCGTCGTGGAGCAAGAGGTAAAAGACGGCATGGTCACGCTTGGCTTGGTCCAATCCTTGGGCGTCGATCACCTGCATGTTTCTGAAACGAGGGTGAGCGGCAAGACGAAGGAGGAGAAAGGGCGTACGGGTTAGAT
This sequence comes from Royoungia palumana, assembly GCA_038089855.1. Classification (NCBI taxonomy): domain Eukaryota; kingdom Fungi; phylum Basidiomycota; class Agaricomycetes; order Boletales; family Boletaceae; genus Royoungia; species Royoungia palumana. The sequence continues at coordinate 10,972 of JBBPLQ010000834.1, forward strand.
GCCTTCTCAGCAAAGGAGATGAGCTGGTCGTACGACCGCCCACCGCTGTACTCCGTCTTGACCCCGTTGGCGTAGTAGAACATCATTGGGAACCCAGTGACGCCCTGACTTGCGCAGAGCGCCTTGTGTTCTTCGCAGTCGACTTCGGCGATGTTGAGCTTGTGCTGCATGTGCCGACCCAGCTGGACCCACGTCGGGGCCAATTTCTTGCAGTGTCCGCACCTAGAGAGGGTGTCAGCGTGCGCGCAAAGACGTCGTCAACTACTACCAAGGGGCAAAAAACTTGATGAAGGCGGGTCCTTGTGCGAGGAAGTTGACAAAGGATTGCACGTCGAGCGGGACGACCGTTCCGGACGGGTTGGCAATCGTGCGGGGTGTTTGGACGACGAGACGGTCTGTCGCGGGTGTCGGTGTCGGTGTCGGCGTGGCCTCTTGTTCCGTTGGTGACGGGGTGGATTTGGGCACGTCTTCGTCGGTTGACCCGCTGGGTTCTGCACGCTTGTTCAGGTACTCTACCAAGAGGTGAAATTCTCTATCCGCATTGTACATCTCCACGAACACGCCGTTGCGGTATAAATTCATCTGGGGGTATCCTGTCACGCCGTTCTCGTTGCATAGGTCTGGAGGGTGCTCGGTGGGTGAGACGGGCGAGGCCGGGGTGTGACGTACCGCCGTTGAGCGCACAGTTGACCTGGGCGAGATGTACGCCAGGATCAGGCAAGCTCTCGTAGTGGTCGACGAGGTCATTCCAGGTGGGTTCGAAATTGCGACAGTGGCGACAATAAGGCGAAAAGTGCTCGACGAACCTGGTCGCGGGTCAGCGTCGTGACGAGTTGCCGCCTGACGTGTACACACCAGACGCCGTGTGCTATCGACTGTTCAAAGTTTTGCGGCGTGAGCAGGTTCGAGGCTGATGTTGGCGCAGCGCTGGCGAGGACGGACAGCGCAGCGACGAAGCAAGACAGTCGCTGGCGGAACATCGAGGTCGGGATGAGAAAAAGAGTAGACACCGCTTGGATTAGCACTACCACATGGAGCTCGTCGAGGTCTACCGATGTCCCCAGCACTCGGTCGTCTTCGCAGCCAAGTTCAAGAACGTCAAGAATGCGGGTGCGATCCGTGCGCGCATCGTCCGGGTTGCGACACTGCGGGGCCCAGAGGGCGACAGGGAGCGTGAGGCGGTCAACTTTGCGTTCATCAACGCCGAGCTGGTCAGTCCGTCCGGGTTGCTCATTCACGAGATGACATCGCCGTCAGATCACAAGTCCACTGCATCTCCAGACCGCCGCCGTTCAGGCGCTGCTTGCAGAATCTGAAAAGATGATGCGGACAAAGACGGTCCATTCCGAGATCATCTGGCACCTCAATCCAACGAACAACGTACGTCGCACCGTGTTCACCGTGCGAGAGAGCCACGTACAATGATCTGGGTAGATAACGGAGGCATTCAAGCTGTATGGTGTTTCGGACACCATGACCGATCTTATCGTCATGCACATTACTCGGTGGGAGAGAGAAGACATCCTGGAAAGCATGCGTGCAGTGGTCGATGGGGAACTGGACCTTTTGGCGAACGTTTCACAGGTCACTGACTGGAAGGCCGTCATGAAGGCGAGTTTCTCGTTCCGTCCCTCTCACACCCCTTCCGAACATGCTCCAGCTGTACAAGCTAGATCAGGAGCCCGCGTTCAAGGACGTGACGGGAAAAAGTAAAGAGGAAAGAGCGACGATTGACAACATCGTTACGAGTTCTGTCGCAATGAAATCGATCATGGCCTAGATGCTCCACATGACACGCGGCAGATCGACAGGGTTATTCCTAAGACCTCGTTTCCCGTCGCCTGCCCCAAGGGCTGATCTTACGCACGAGCGTGGCCGTGATTGCCATGTCGAGCGTGATAAAGGAACGTTGCAGACGGCGAGATCTGCGCAGATGGACAGCGTGGCCGGGGAGGAAGTCGTCCGTGTCAGCCATCACATTTCCGGTTATTTTTGGGGTCTTTTGTCCCATTCGAGACTGTCGTTGGGGATACCCTCGAACGTAGGTTCGTACCTTGGAATGGAAGATCAGCGGAGGGGGTCCAGGTTTATGGCGCAGATAAGCCATCGATCGAGGCGCGGGGACGATGAACGTTGTACATATTCGATGGTTCTTGATTATCGACGCCGATCTAACGACGCCGTGTAGTCCTGGCTGGGTGTGCGAGCTACTACTCGGCTCTGGCATGTTTTATCTGATTGCGGTGTTTGTGAGAATTTCAGACAGACTTTTTATAACTCCAGTCTCGTCGTTTCTTGTCTCCGTTCTTCATGTCCTGTATCGCACCAGACGCCGCCCCAGCTCGCCGCCGCCGCCACTCTGGCTCCACCGCAGCGCCGGCATTGGACCGAGTACGGTTGCTCGCACGGGAAGACAGCCCAGAGCCCGAGTTTGTGCCCCCGCCGCGCCCAAAGTCGACCCCCGTCGATGAGCGACCCCAGCGACGTCGGAGGGCCAGCTCCGCCTCGTCCGGCTCGGACCGCTCCGAGAAGGAGGTCATGCAGGTCGACGAACATCCACCGAGCCCACAACGCCCGACTCGTCCTCTGCCTGCATCAAAAGCGCGCAAAATGGCCACCAGCGCGTCGCACAGTCCGCTGCCTCGCATCGCAAACCCCTCCATGTTGCCCGTCCAGGCGCACGTACCCAAGAGCAGCGTGGTGTCTTCTCAACGACGGCTTTTCGTCATCCTCGAACAGGCCTGTCTGGAAGCGTACAGGGTCACCAGCGGCGGGAAAGCAAAAGGCGGACGGGAGGGCG
>JBBPLQ010000835.1:0-13754 GCA_038089855.1 Royoungia palumana
AAGGACAGCTGCCCCAGGATCTTCAGCGGTGATGAAGAAGGGGGCATCAAAGTGTGGGACGCCGAGTCGCACGAACTAGTCGACGAATGGACACACGAGGGATCCTGGCCCAAACTCGCTGTCTCGCCAGACGATCAACTCATCGCGGTTGCCTCGGAGACCATCGGAATTTACACTCTTCGAGGAAGATTGGTCAACTCCATCGACATTTCCATTTTCTCGCTCTGCTTCTCCCCCGACAGCAGCAAACTCGCTTGTGGCAATTATCACAATCTCTTCGTATGTGATGTCAAGACTGGCACGCTCATCCTTGATCCACTCCAAGGCCATCAGAATGACATCTGGAGCCTTGTGTGGTCCCATGATGGTTCCAGGATATTCTCTGGCTCGCGGGATACGACGATTCGCTGTTGGAATGCTCGGACGGGAGAACAAATCGGTCCAGCCTGGTTAGGCCACACTGACACTATCAGATCCTTTTCTCTCTCTCCTGACGGGTCTATTCTTGCGAGTGCCTCCAGGGATCGAACTATTCGCTTCTGGGATGCATCAACGGGTCGTCGCATCGGTCAGCATTTACGACATTTTGAGAAAGTCATGGTGGTTCGTTTCTCTCCCTCTGGCGAGTTCGTAGCATCAGCGGGGCTTGATGGAAAGCTGTATCTTTGGCGAGCACCCTCCTTCGGTGTCACAGAGAACCTGGTGAATGCCCATCAACTTCGACTCGGAGTTGGCACTGGTACTCATCATGCTTCGCAGACCCATCTCACTTCGCTCCCTAACGCATCCAACCCCGTTCCTTTACAAACAGATGCACACCCTACTCGACCATCTCCGTGCCCTAATCAAGGATCGGGTTCCGACCATCGGGTGAGAAATCAAAGAATTATCCCGTATCCGCGTACTTTCTGGCACGTGCTTAACACCATTTTCTCTCTTCGCTAGCTCCTGCCACAGGTGAAATACCTCACACAGTCTCAAGGATTCGATTTCAAGTACGCTTTTATAACCCGTTAGTATGTTAACGCTCTCGACTCAGACCAATGCTATAGCACCGATCCCTCTGCTCCACCAAATTTGACCCCATACATCATCAAAAACGACAACGGGCACATCGCTGGTGGCGGATTTGGAGATATCTATCGATGCTGGTGTTTAGGCAGTTCGCGGAAGGAGGTCCGGACAAGATAGTCTCATTACATTGTCGGTTACTGATCCCTTCCAGGTTGCAGTAAAGGCTCTTAGATTCCTGTTTGCAATAGATGAAGATGCAGGCACTCGTTCCGTCAAGGTATCTTTCACATTAATTATTCACAAACATGATTTATTTGCCGTTCTAGATGCTTCGTCGAGAGCTCGGTATCTGGAGAAGACTCAACCATGAGAATGTCGTCCCGTTCTTAGGCATTGCATATGGATTCGGAATGCATGGCGCGATGTCGTTGGTCTCGCCATGGATGCCCAATGATTCCCTCCACCGTTTCATAGCAAAATACGATAATAACCTAGAAATGGCTCATCGGCTCCACTTTGTGCGTCAATTAACATTTACTCTTTCCACGCCTTCTGACCATGCGCGATAGCTCCTGGATATTGCAAACGGGCTTCACTATTGTGAGTTGGTCTTGTGCCCGTCACTCGGCCTCGAGAGAATGATACGTGATAGTGCATTCGATCCCCATTATCCACGGCGATCTTAACCCTGTGCGTCGGGCAGAAACATCGGTTCTCTTGCTTTCTGACAAACAATAGAATAACGTTCTCCTTGATGCTGATTACAGTGCGCGGTTGAATGATTTCGGATTCTCTTCCCTAGTGGGAAATGTTCCAGAAGCATTGACTTATCTCGAGCGGACCACCGCACGGCCGGGCGCGTTGCGCTGGACTGCACCAGAACAAATGGAATTGGAACAAGGGATCGAACAGACGATCAAGAGTGACATATACTCATTTGGCTGTGTTGCCCTCCAGGGAAGTTTGTAATCCCGACTGTGGAAGTGGATATTCGTTCTGATGTCATTGCAGGTGTTGTCTGGCAAACAGCCCTGGTCTGAATTCCGGGGAGATGCAGCCATTACCCTACGCCTTGCGAAGGGTGACAGACCCGGTCGACCAGAATTCCGCCCGATCGATGACCTACACTGGGATTTGATCCAACATTGCTGGTCTTCGATCCACCAGCGACCTGCTGCAGAGTTAATAGCCTCTCGTATTCAGGGGTTCTTGGGAGATTGTTCTCCAGCCCCATCTCTTTGCGAGTCGGTGATATCATGGCAAAGTAGTTGTGACTCCCATATGGACGAGCCACTTTTACCTCATGGACTATCTAGTAAAGGGCCAGGGAGTGACATCGACATACTGGTTAACGACCGTCAGAAAAGGTATGTGTTGATAGTTTCCTAGGTGAAATCTGATCTTATTGACGCCAAATACTGTATCATCAAGATCATCACACGTTCTCTTTGAAGAGTGAGTGGTTGTATTCTGGTATATTGTAGTCGCAGAAACACTAAGCATGGGGTAGAACTGCTGTCCTGGCTTCGAGTCAGATTCATCAACCACACTCGCCCACTTTATCAAAAGGTGAATCACGATTTCTCGGTCGACGTCCGCTCTACTTAGCGATAACTTCAGCGTCTCCTCAACCATATTCCCAGTTGCCTAGACCCAAGCGGAGATCCAGCACAACCCCAGATGATGCAGCATATCCTGACCACCCTCAAAAGAGAACGCGGATGTGGTAGAATGGTTGCTCGGCGACGAATAGCGATTCCGACCTCCACTGTGACTACACCCGATGTAAAAAATCCGATATCGATGGTCATTATATGCGCACGCCATTGCCGTTTCTGTTGTGGGTTACACAAATGTACTCATGGGTCTCGCGACGCATAGCGTAGCACTGCCAACTTGTCCGAGGCTCCTTAGCGGACCAATCCATGCAAAAACAGTGCTCTATGTTCAGACTGGGAGCGGTGAACGGTGAAAATGAGACGCAGTCGGTATGAAATAAAATACGACGGTTGAACAGCCTCACTGAGAGAACCATACATACCTCGGTTCAGGGTGGTGGTTGAGTGCTGATGGGCCAAACCCTCTTGGGCACACCCGAGCTTGTCTATAGGATGAGTTCTCGTGTTTTATACGTTCCTTTTCTCTTCCGGCTGGATTGGAGCTAGGATCCCTGGAATAAGTCGGACTTCCCTATGCGTTTCTTCGGCCGACCCTATCGACGGTGCTCTGGATTCGGTTGTACCACAAAACTTACGTGCCTTCTAAAATTTTCGAGACTCATACGTATACGTAGATCCAGCGAACTGCGCTCTGCTTACTTGACTCCTCTTGTGATTGTTCTAGGCATGTTAACGAGTATGCTGAACAAGATCGAATGTGGGCCGACTTACGAGCTCGGGTACAACGCTCGTGCTGAATAACAGCATCGTGGCCGTTACCTTATTAGTCACCTGGACGAGCGACGAATCTTGTGTAGCATGACGTTGAAACGTTGACCCCGGAAACAAACAGATACCAAATGTCCTTAAAACAGAGACATTTCGGCGGGGTCAATCTCCGGCAAGTAGCTGATTCTGAAGCGCTGTCAACGATTCTGCTTGCGCTGGAGCATCGTGGGGCGTTTCAACATGTCCCTGTTAGGTAATTCGAAGAATGTAAAATCAGCCCACGCAGAAGCCGACCGTCGGAATGGTTCGTCAGTTCCTTGGAGAACAATACGAAAGGAGATACGCGATATCGCAACATCCTGTTCGCCCCGATTGAAGCCGCTCATAAAAGCTTTTCGGATTTGAAAGCGATGCGCAGAACTTGAAGAACTCTTTTTCACCATGCTCTCTGTCTGTGTCGCTGTGGGAGTCACCGCCCTGATCCTTTTGTATGCATTGTGCAAGCGATCCGCTCGTCCCTCGTTGTCCATGATTCGAGGCCCCCAATCGTCGTCGTTCATCTACGGTAGATTCCGTCCTGTGTTTATCTTCTTCTCTTGACATGTGTCAGGCAACTTGCTCGAGGTCTTCCAACGTCCAGTCGGAGAAACAGACTTTAGATGGCAGGATCTGTATGGCAGGGTCATTCGATTCAAGGGTGTCTTCGCCGTAAGTTTTTCACCCTTGTGCTTCGCATCATCGACCACATCTCGAAAGATCTCAGGAGGATCGACTTATGATTTCAGACCCAAAAGCTCTCCACAAGATATTTTATACTTCAGGATACACCTACTGCAAGCTCCAGACCTTCCGTGTTATTTCGCGATTGTTGAATGGTAGAGGCATAACCTGGTCTGATGGTACTTTGGGTTCCTTCCCAGTTTTCCCTGAATTAACCGACATCATAGGTGAGACCCATAGGCGGCAGAGGAGTATAATGCTTCCTGGATTCGGCCCAAAAGAGATCAATGAATTCTCTCTAGTTTTCAAGCAATGCGCCGAGTCTATAAGTGTAGGATGGTTGGAAACTATTGAAAACAGTAATGATCAAAGCGTCGTCCTCAATATTTTGGATTGGTTATCGCGTGGGGCATTAGATATCATTGGTCAGGGTATGGTTCACAGTTCCTTCCATCAAAAATGACATCTGATTTTGACCTCGATAGCTGCATTTGACGTCCAATTTGATACCGTTCGGGACGGTTCACACCCCCTTGCAAGGATGTATAAAAACTATCTGTCAGTTCCCTCACAGGCTCCCCAAGATAGTCGAGTAACCTTACCCCAGCGGCGATATCTTTGGCCTACCTCCAGCGAAACAGATTTTCATTCAAGCGGCCGCGATGTATGCTCCCGTCCGGATACTGGAGTGGATCACCGATTATGGACCGCACCGCCGGCTTGAGCGCGCGCGCAACGCCAAAGTCATGCTTACCGAAGTCGCGAGACAACTGGTACAAGAAAAGGCAGACGCTCTATTACAAGGGAAGGGAAACCGAGATATTTTTACCTTACTTGGTATGGTACTTCGATGTCTTGTGTGATGCGTCTGGTTGACTATGTCGCAGTCAGGGCCAATATGGATGCGAATGCAAAATACAAGTTGACTGACGAGGAATTATATGCACAGATGCGGTGAGTGCTCTCGGGTGGCCATCCTACCGATCACTATTGAATATTATGGTCTACTATGTATACAGTGCGCTTCTGATCACAGGTCACGAAACCACGGCCAATACTACGTCCTTTATCCTACTCGAGCTCGCGCGGAACCCCAAAATACAGTCTACTCTACGAGATGAGATAAGGAAGGCCGGGGCTATCACCCAAGCAAGTGGGAATTTCGACGCCATGCCTTATTTGAATGCTGTCATAAAGGTTGCTTCATTCTCTGGCAACGCTTCATTCCAAGTATGATGACGCCCTTCTCTTCCGTCGGAAACAGGAAGCATTGCGGTTCCACCCGATAGCACCCCAAGTCCAGCGGATGGCCAGTCGAGATGACATCCTTCCGCTCTCCAAGCCAATTCGCACGAAATCTGGTGCTGTGATCAATGAATTATTCGTTCCCAAAGGTACCCAAATCGTGATATCCATCGCTGCCTATAACCGGTGAGTTCTACTGTCACCTGGAAATTCCGGGGGGTGTAACTAGACGCGGTACGGTAGCGACGCAGACATCTGGGGACAGGACGCACACGATTTCAACCCAAATCGCTGGCTGGATGGCGAGCTGGAAGAAACGTCATCGTCTGGCATAGGTGTATTCGCGAACTTGTACGTTGCTACGCCGTTTATGAAGATAGGTTCACAACGAACATTCTCTACTGACAGATTAACCTTTGGGGGTGGTACTCGAGCATGCTTGGGTTGGCGATTCGCGTATGGTCTCATCTCGGTGTCCCGAGCGTATCCCTGACAACAAGTCCACATAGGCTTATGGAAATCCAAGCCTTTTTGGTGGAACTGGTCGGCAAGTTCGAATTTGCAACGACAGACAAAACAAAGAGGATTGTGAGGGAGTCAGCGTTGATGATGGCTCCGATGGTCGACGGTGAACGTGACCGCGGCGTGCAGGTGCCGTTGGCTGTATCACTTGCGTCTCAAGATGGTGGCACCTGATAAGTGAGCATCATGCGTCAAGAAGTCATGGTGATGGTAGATTCGTGATCATTGACCCTTCACTCCTCTTACAGACATCGTAAGTGATCGGGCCTTTCACAGAGTAGGATGTGATCGAAGGAGCCTGGAGGATGCTGAGAAAGTGATAGGCTTCCAATCTGCAGGAGAACGGGAAGTCTAGGGCACTGTGGTCTGTAATCAGAATAAACAAGCTATCCAAGCAACATGTCTGCTCGTTATCGCATTGGCATGAGCGCTCCCAGTGAACACTTACAGTGATGATAATCCCCCTATAAAGTGGGACTTATTTTCAATATGAGAGAATATAATGAGATCTCAATACATCTGTCAAATTCATACGTTGTGATATTTTGGCCCATTTGTGACTTTCAACATACGCCCGAGTCAGATCTCACCACGTCTGAGCTTGCCTCAAAATATTCACTCTTGGGCGACATTACAAATAAATCGTGATTTGGCCTCGACAACTCGAATTCGGGACTGAACTGAGGCTGACAGTCGTGCCCAGTGAAAAGTGGACATGACCCCGACGGATCCTCTTATGCTGTTGATATGTGCACGTTTCTGATTATGACCTTGCCCGGCCGTCGCACTGCCAAGACTTCAAATACAACTGGTTCATCCCAGAACCACAAATGGAGTCAAAGATAGTAGCCCGAAATAACAGCAAGAAAAACTAATCATACTTCCCAGCGACACCATTTCCTTCTGGTACACCCTCAACTTATACTCCGACATCCCACACCAACAAAGCAACAGCGATCAATGTCAAACCTGGTGCCTATCCCCAACTACATTGGGTGTGATGACTGCATGGTCATCCGTGTATCCTGTCATGTTTTCATCTCGAATGAGGACGTTATTCGAGAATGCGATCGTAGACACAGCTCGGTCTTCGGACATGAACCCGAATCCATCATCGGTGCCTCCCCCACAACGATAGGCATCTCTATCATACAACTCGCGCACGCCAATGATAAACCGGGGCAGCATAGTGTACAAAAGCAGGCTCGCCGATTGGCTCAAGTAGATCATAGATGTTGGGGACAATTCCACATATTGCCAGTTGATTAGCGAACGGACATCAAATAACAGATGTCTAGTTGAGTGTAAGACATTGTGTGGTTGGTATGATTGCCAAAGACACATCCGTGAGTCTAGACAACAACGTGCAGAAACTAGAGACGCACATGAGGAAATAAACAAACCCATCCCTTGCGAGTAGCTTGATGTACCTGTTGGCTTGCCACTGTTTCGTGACCATATATACCTCGAGATACTGCTTTGTTGTTTGGAAAACAACGAGAACAAGCTGAGCAGCACCAATGACAAAGCGACACAATATGCCTGGCCAGACAGGGAATGGCGATTGATCCAAAATTTCGCAACCCGTCACCACGGTCGGAAGCCGAAAAGCTTGTGCTGAAGATATGGGAAAGGGATCAGAGTCATATGTTAGACGGAGGACATGTGTAACCACACCAGATATGTAAACTTTAGCGTCACTGAACATGGAAAAAAAATATAATAGAGGTAATTGTCAACGGTACGTAGAGGGAGAGGAGGAGAGAAAGGATTATCTTGGATCGATTCCACATTGCATAAACACGTAGAATCATTGCCACTGTAATTGGACTTCACGACAAGGAAGTTAACAGGGACAAAAGTCCTCACGGTCAATAATAGCGAGGAATAGTTCTCCCAGCCATGCGTTCACTAGATACCATTCTGCGCCTTTGGAAGTCGCCGTCAATGCCCCCATTAGATAGTGTAGCGGAACATTCAAATCAAGTGCTTACATCTGTTAATCCATCAACAAGTAACCGGTTACCAAATTTCAAATGTATACGTCTATTCGAGTGTGTTACTAGTGGCGAATCAGGCGTTGGCGGAAAAACTGACTGCGCCAGTGTAAATGGGAGCAAAGCCACCTGTGAACATCCCTGATCAGTCCAATCAACTAATGCATCAGCTGCTCACGAACGTACAGACAGCAGCTGTACTTTTAGAAATTTTCACAAAGTTCAATAACTGGGTCTATATTGTCGCTGCGGGACCTACAGTGTGGTGAGAAAGGCGAGATAACGGCCCTGTGGTAAGTTAGTATGGGTCACACTCGACCCGGCCCAGCCTATTAGACCCTAACACGCACCAAGACGAACAAGGTTGAGACCAAGGTCCAAGGTCTACACTACGATGCCGTCAGAGATGTAACCAGCGAGAGCTAATGGCATAATTACCCAAATGTATTCAGCCTTTGCAAGTTATCACTTGTCAGCAAGAAAGGATGATGCAAAGGAGCTTGAAGGCGGATACCTCTCCCGTAAAAGTGAGAACTTTGGTAAGTAATAGTATCACGAGCTCAAAACAAAACATGAGCCCAATACCCACGAAAATCGTATGCGACGGCAGTGACTAGTACTACTGCATTGGTCTGTAATGCGACCTGTTGGCTGGAATTGGAGAGATCATACCAGTTGCATATGCTGATTGCAGTCTCTCCTCGATGAATACTGGTAACACATCCTGTGGCAGGGTTGATGACATGGGATACGAAAGGAAAGGGAAGTTTCGGGCGATGCAAAACTCGAGAGCGAAAGGAATTACTGGCGTTCTCTGCACATCCAACTACCTGAATTATATCTTACGACGGTATCTTATCGTTGAGCTTGATTCAGAAGTGATGATGGCCAGTACACTGCCGCAAACCCGTCATCGGCGATTCGAAGGAATCGAGTGGGCGGAAGTTAACGCAAATTTCCGCTTCTTTCTGCCATGGGTTGCGTCAGATAGATCCACCGTAAATACGGAGACCGAGTCAACTTTACCTTCTAACTCCTGGGACACTCTTCGAATGGGTGTCATTGGGCACTGGTAGCCTGTAGGGTGGTCTCGCACACGACCACACCCTAAGGGACAGGCTCTTTAAGCTGATAATGGGCTATATGTAACATAGGAAGCACGGTTGAATTGCACAGGAAAGGAAAAAAAGAATGAGCGGCGCCCATCATATACAGTGTTTGATGCACGAAAGCGCGCGAGGTATCGGAGCGCTTGAGCAATGCCGCTTCGGGTGAGCGATGATGCACGGTGTGTCGCATCCTTTCTATGGAAAGCTGGACAGCCGCGCTTATTCGAAGTGACCTAGGGCTCAGTTGAAAAGTCCCCGGGACTTATTCACAGTCAGTTGATATCTATAGACTTCCAGACCATTTTATAACAGGTATTCTGAACGATTTCGACTGTACTGTTATTAACGAGTTGACGCTGAAATTTTGTTTCAGCATGGAAAATTAAAAGTACCAATCCGGCTCTGCGGGTCCTTCCGCTGCGCGCGTTCTTTGCAGTGCTGAGGTCTTCTGTGATGTCGCAGCACCGGTATGACCGTAGATAACAACTCGCACAGCAGCACCAACTCCGCCGGAGATATCTCCTCGTCAGCTGTCAAACATCCGTCCCGAGCGAATTCATCGTTAGGACCGGTCATTCCAGTCATCCGACCCAGCTGTCTTCCTCGTCGAAGCCAGGCTCGCTATCACCATCGCATGGTATTCCGTCTCAGTCATCGTCTACGTCAATGCTGTCCTGATCACCACCAGCTTGCGTGACCCTGTTCACCAATGAATTTGGCCTGTCAAGTCTTTCTTGATATCGCGAAACTTGGCGAACGGACAATACTGTAAGGTTCCTTGTATTCTTTTGCATCATCCTGCCGGCCCCGGTTGACCAGAATTTTCACCCGATTGACGACTCGCATTGACACTTGATCCAACAATGCTGGTCGTCGATTGAGGAGCGACCTGCCGCAGAGTCCATAGCCTCTCGTATCCAAATATTCCAGAGAGATTGCCTACCATCCCCATCCCTTTGCATTTCGGCGACACCGTGGCTAGGTGATATGGACATCTGAAAGATGGTCCACCACTGGACTGGAAAACATTCACCGGTCAAAGTGCATGCTTATCATTTCTTGGATCAAACTCGATCTTATCGAAGTTTCAGGGTTGATGATCCATCATCAAGACCATGACGCACTTCTTTTCTTTCCTAAGACCAGCAGTAGCGGGGGTGAATTATTCAAACAGCCTGCACGCCCCGCGACCAGGATATGCTCAATTATGAGCCATATTCCTAGAGACCGATCCCAATCGAATCGCAATCTATAGTTCAAATAAAATCGTCCACGAGGTGAATCACTGGCACAGCTCCCCATTGACCACGTCCTGCAGTATCGGTCGTCCCCTCAACACCCCATCCTTTATCGTGGGCGTCCTCGGCTTTTTCGGTGGCGTTCCCACCGACCGACCCCCAGCCTCATTCTCGTTTTCACCGCCGTTCAGCCCGCTCTGATCCTCACCACTTCGCTTCCTGCCCTTTTTCCCCACAATGGCTAGCTTTGGCGGCGTCAACACCGGATGCATCCTCTCCGCATCATCTCCCAGCTCAAGTATCCACCCCCGCTCGTCCATCAACTGCAGGAACTCGGCCAAGAGAGGCGTCCCGCCAAGTGTCCTCCGTGATCCGACGATGATCAGCTTGGACTGAGCACGCGTAAACGACACGTTGACGCGTCGCCAGTCTTTCAACAGGTCGCCGACCTAGCCACGCAGGTCCCGTCAATGCACAGTCCGAAGAGAGAACACGGCAGACGTACATCGCCTCGATCGTTGGACCGCACCATCGAGATAATCACACACTCCTTGTCCCTGCCTTGACTCCTGTCCGCCGTCAAGATCTCGATATGTTTCTTGTCCTGCAAGAGATGGGAGAGTAGCTTGATCTGTTGACGGTACAACGACATGATCCCGATCTGTCGTTCTTCGATACCGCTTCGCAAGAGGGCTTCGACGACCTGGTACACCAGCTTGCCTTCTACTTCGTTCTGGACCAAGTCTCCCACGCGCGAATCAAACCCGGGGACGTGGTCCGTGTCCACAAAGACGGCCTTGCAGCTGGTGTAACGTCATCTCAGCGCAATCGAAAACTAAAACATCAGGAACGACTCACTTTTCGTCCAAAAGCCGCGCTAACCAGCATTTTCCCTCGTCGCACAGACATCCACCTGTCCCACGGAGTGTATCGATGAATTTCCTGTCAGGGAGTATCAAACTTCGTTTCGCGACGGCTTCTGATCCGCAGCATAGTCGATCTCCATATATCAGTTTGTTGGACAGCACCATAATGTCCTCGTTCATGCGATACTGATACGTCAGATCAACGACCGCATGCGGGTGCGCCTCGGAAAGTCTTCGGAAGAGCGACACCTCGAGCCCACCTTTTCGCGCGGCAGGGTGGTGTACCTGGAGGACAGGATTAATCCCATGTCATTACCGTTACGAGAATAAGACCCACCAGTGGTGGAAGCTGGAAGTGGTCCCCGACGAGCACGAACTTGTCTGCGAAGCGTAACGGACCGAGACACGTTGGGAGGGTTATCTGGGATGCCTCATCGACGATACAGTAATCGAATGTCCTCTGGGTAAACACAGGGCTGCAGTATCTCAGTGCTAGCACTCAAATATCAACTAAGTCGGTGCTCACTGGTCGATCGTCAAGCACGTGGTGGCCACGATAGGTGGCGACTTGAGCCGACTCTCAAGTTGTTCGATCGTCTTTGCCACCCCTTTTCCTGCCTCTGAAAATTGACGAACATCTGGGTGAACCTAGGCGGTGCGTGCCACCATGAGCATCTTCTTTCACAAAATAGCACGAACATGAATTGACCTTGTCTATGTTACCCAGCCTCAGGATACCGTAATCGTCGTCCTTGAGCTTGAGCAGGATCGTGTCCACCGCAGAATGGGTATACGACGTCAACAGCACCGTCTTGCCCATGGCGACAAATGTCCGGATGAGCGCCACGATCACGGTCGTCTTCCCGGTCCCGGGCATTCCGAGAATCACCGCATAGTCGTTTGCGCTCAGCACGCGCGTCATTGCCGCCACCTGCCCTGGGTTCAACGTGCGTGTCGCAGCTACGTACTCGGGACAATCACACAACGTCGCCAGCGTCGCCTGTTCGTCCTCGAAGGCCGGCTTCCTTAGGTCCACGACTAGTTCGAGCCGTTTCTTATCCCCGTCGGCGTAGAACAACTGTGCGAGGTTATCACGGATGCGACCCATACCTGACAATTCGTCCTTGTCGATTCGGAAGAGGGGTTGGATGCGCCCCCGGGACTTGCGCAGGACCTGCAGGCGCGCAGCGATGTTGTCCACGTTGAGCTCGTGGTCGACGCCTAGCTCGATAAACTGCGGCGTGAGACCAACGATAAAGCCTCGGGCGAGCGCAAGGAGTTCCGGCTCAACCGATACGGTAATAGCATCGTTCACGCTCATGTGGCCGTTGAGGAGAGACGGGCCGACAACATTCTCATTTTTACGGAGGAACCGGTATGTGTATCGGTGTATCTTGCCTGCACGTGGCAAGCTGGAGGGAAAGTAGGTCTCGTCGAGGGTCATCTTACTGAAACAACGACCCCTTTCTTCGCGTTCCTGTGCTGTCATCGTCCAGAGTTCTTTGCGGAACCGGATACTGTCTTGCTCTTCGAGGGCTATCAGCGCCTCCCATCGTCTGAAGAAATCTGATTGGGAGGGGGTTAAATGTGACGTTTTGGCATCGTAAATGTCTTTGATTGGTGAAGCGTCATCGGCCACGTTTTCCACCGCCTGCGAGTCACGTTAGCGAGGAAGGAGACGAATAACTCAAGGAGACGTGCCTTGCGATATAACATGCAGGCATCAAGCGTATAGCACTTTTTGCATGCACGTTCGTCATCGATCGTGGGTGGTAGAAAAGGCTCGGGAGCCTTACCCTGATCCATACGGCGCATCATGTACGTCGCCATCTCGTTTCTCGCGGTAATGAGACCTCGGAGTTCGTTTCGACCTCGAGGGACCCTCACGACCTCTTCGCTTTGAGTATAATAGAGGAGTCCGCTCGGGACTTGTACGCCGTATCGTTCTTCTGCGAGCAGTGTATAGAGCATTGTTTGTGCGCGGTGCTCCAATCCAGCAATGGATCGACCAGTCTTGATCTCGAATGGCATTGTATGCGTATTGAGAAGCGGTTCGTGTTTGACATGTTTGTCGGTGGTGCTCTCTGCAATGATAGCCTGGACACTCGCATCCAGCTTGCCTTTGAGACCATACGTTGGTGACCATATGTCCTCTTCGATGTCGTGCAGCGACGTAATCGCCAGCAGTGAGTTCTGATCTGCCGCTGATCGGGTATTGGTGAGTATGGCGTCGGGCTGTGAAGGAGATGTTTCCAGCTGTGGTGTGCAACAAGGAGCCAACAGCGTACCTTGGGCTTCTCTGCAATGTAACGCTCCGAGAATACCTTGAGTCCTCTCGACCGAAGCTTGACTTCTCGCTTAGCATCTTCGATCGTTGCACCTATTTTTACAACTTCAGGTAAATTCTTCATGATACCTTTTTCGATCAGATCCTCGACGTAAAATTCATCCCATTGTTGAGTGGCAAGGCATGTTTGCATGATTTCGTGCACGATGTTACCCCAGAGAAGGGCGGGTGTCACATCACATGAGGAGCGTAGCATGGAGGATAGAAGTGGTTTCCGTGTGCAATAAGGAGCAACTGAAAGGGCGGTCGCTGTCAAGAGTAGATCTGGATGATGAATGAAAAGATTATCGTGAGATGAGATTATGATGG
>JBBPLQ010000836.1:0-13733 GCA_038089855.1 Royoungia palumana
CGTCAGTACACGGTGTAAGAGGAAACTCACTCACCACTTTACCAGATCGTACCAAGGCCAAATATGACCATTCGTAGCAATCAGATACCTTGTATAGTGACCAGATAAGGTGTATTACCAACCTCGAGACGCGATACGTGAAGGCGAACAAGCTAGAGTCAATCCAGGACACGCGCACGGACAGCAAGATTAGCTGAGACGAGACTTCCATATACGGACATCGCTCGAGCGCAGCCTCATCGGTGACTTACAACTAGTACTGTAGTTTCTGCAGTGATATAGCGGTTTTCTACAAAGTGGTTGCGGCTTTGGGGGATTGGGGGCCTGGCCCAGGCTTCACAAAACTTCAGGCCGAGCCTGGGCCCCCACCTAGGCCCCAATGACGGCCCGGCTTGGGCCGACACGAGCCGGTAGATATCTGTGCACACGCGTTGATATCTCCGAGGCAGCATATAGGTAGCACACTGACCAGTGAGGATGCTTATTTGATGTGTGAGGGTCCAGTGCCGAAGTCTCAATGAACGACAACTCACTTTCACCTGTAAAATGGACAGCCGGGTTAGTATGTCTTTGGCACATTGTAACATATAGTAACCCCAAAACACGTGACGATGCCACAAAACTGTCGACGTAACAAACAGCTTACAGGCTGCAATGGCGCAACCGCCTTCCAAGTTCCTGAGTTCATGACCGTGCTACCTTGAGGTTGATCATGGTAGTTGATCCAGAAGAAACACATCGTGCAAAATCATTGGATTGGTTCGGAAGTAAGACATAACGTAATATTTACAGTCGATTCCCTATGGTACGATTAATTCACTCTCCTCTCCAGACGGATCACGCGACCTCTTTGCCTTTTTACGACTTCTCTCCTCCTCCTCCAATATGCGCTCTAATACATGCTTCGATTTCAGGACGATTACCTTATCCAACCCCTCCTCGCCCCAAGAGTTCATCCCTCTTAATTCTTGCGCCACAGCTGCATCATCCTTGGGCCAAGTCCCCGATTCCAGGTGAAAGGCGAAGCGTTCGATAACGAAGTTATGATTATCTAATCTTTCAAGGGACTGCTTGTGAGAGAATATTGGTAAAGCTTGCACGAGGGTTATCTCCCTAGTCGTGGGGTTCTCAGGAAGAACTAGGAGATCCCATTCATGCTCTGAGGGGATGTAGTAGTGAAAGGAAAATAGATCAGCTAGATCTTTCAGCAACTGATACAACGAGGGCCGATTGGCGAAGAGGTCGGGTTTGAGCTTATTCTGCGAGACTAGCACGCTCCGTTTTCCCTCTCCGCCAGGTGCCGATTCGAAAGTGCCCCGAACAAACTTGCTGCGAGCGTCGATAGATAGTGACGATTCAGAGAACATGAGAGCCATCCAGAGCAGCACCCAAAACGAGGATTCCAGGTCATCCCGAAATGTGTGGAGAGCACTCGTGTCCTCAACGAGGCGTGCAGACATGAATTGCCATGTGCCCTGTTTCATACTCGTCAGAAAGCAAACGCAGAAAATCGATACTGCATACAGTACGCGTCAGCTGACGAGGCATCTGCATGCTCCTGGCTTTAGCCAAGTCCCAGTCAATCAAATATCCACGGGCTAAGACGATGATAATGTTCCCAGCGCTGACATCCCTATGGAGGAATCCTACTGTATATGCCTCTCTGTGAGCTGGCATTTGGATCGTCGTGAGTCTGTCGGTCATATCATCATAAGGATGAGGGCAACCCACCGACAAGTGCATCATGTATGGCCTGTACCAGCTGCCGAGAGGAAGTAAAATTAGTCAGGCTTTCCCCAACAAGGTCTAGGATAAGCCTGTAATGAGAGTGAGATGTGATCACCAGTCCTTGCCGACAAGCCCAGAGAGACCCTGAATAGTTCATCGTCTGCGGCTCTTGTTCGGGCCAACATTCCACATCGCCGCTTGCAAGACAGGTTGGGACATGAGGAACATGGTTTCTATTGAGCTCTGCGTAGATATGTCCTTCGGGGATGATATCCGAAGCTTTGATGCGCCACGAGTCTTTGAAGAAAACTACGCGGTCCCCTGAAAGGTCGTATGCAGGGCATACGCGAGTTCCACGACAAGCAGGAATAGAGGGTAAAACATCAAGGAGGGCGAAAACGATTATAAATGGAGAACTGTCTCCACTTCCTGGGATAGTTGTCTTGAACATAGTCGTGTTTGGAGGTAAGCCCAGTTTGGCCCTCGCACGGGTGGCTTCGTCTTCGGGAGCAGGAGATACAGTGGTGTCAACGCCGCGTAGTTCGGGAGGAGCTTGTGAATACCGAGAAAAAAAATCGACTAGCGAAGAGTCGACGTTGTACGAAATGGGTTCAGTGATGATAGCCCCTTCCCTGTCCCATCGAATTATGCGGGCGGTGTCGCGCAAGACATACAAGGAGAACGCGTGGGTACGAAATTGAGAAGCGAGCTGCGCTGCAGCATAGACTCCGATTTGCCCTAGCGTATCGTAGTGGTTCTCGGAGGTTGGACTAAGGAATTGATTCTGGTCATTGGAAGGAGTGTCAGAGAGGAATGGATCATCGAAGCTATACCACTTGAACTCGATATGCATATCGAGTGTGGCAGAATTACAACCTATGGGGACCGGACCATCGAGCGAGTCATGATAAACACTGATGTCGGGTTTGATCTCAAATGTATACCCGTTCTTCTTGTCCCCTCGAGCGTGAGAATCGACGAAGTGTAGCCTTGGGGCAAATGACGCCATCTCGTTGATCTTATGCGACATTAGTAGACATGTAGTAGACGTTAACGTATTGACCAGAGATGCTGCTCACGAATGGCTTGTACATATCCAACTCCCCTTTGGCTTGAACAGTATTTCTGAATGAAACTCCCTCTTTGAACCGATTCGTCGTCGAACGGTAGCCCGGAATACGTGATGTTGGAAGAAAGTTGTCAAGAAAACCCTTGACGGGCATTGGACCAATCATGGAACCTATCATATCTTTGCCAATGGTATTTATCGTTGGGTGGCGAAACCGGGTAAACGTTGAGAAAAGCCTGTCCATGTACCTGTTCTGTTTAATGGGGGTACTCGACGAGATCGGAGGCGGACCGGATACTGGTGTTCCTTCGCGAGTACGGGGATCTGCAGTGACTTGGCCAGTAGGAGGTGATTCGTGAGCGCTCTGAGGAGACTCAGGAGGGTTCATGTTGACACGGACGTTGAGAGGCAGAGTGTGTCTTTGAGAAGCTGGTCAACAGCGTGGTACGGTGGCTGGAACTTGGGCCTTGCAAATGTGCTGAGTTACAATTTATTAGGTAATTCCATTCAGTTGATCCTGGGCCAGCCAATCGGCACTCGAGAACCTGGTAAAAGCCGTCTTCGAAACTGTGAAGGACCCGTATGGGTTATAGTAGTCATTGTTTTACTACTTCGTTCTTCTTCTCTACGGTACAGCGCACGGAGTAGCTACGAGTATGTAAGCTGTGGCTGTACCTACTACTAATCGAGATTGCGATCTCCAACACTCCCCCTCAATCGAAGAGTGGGTAGCTAAGTAAAGAGGAATGTAAATAGGAAAGGGATGGAATGTACTTAATGGATGATAAATGAATGTGTGGGTGTGCTATATGTGGGGGTCCGTGGTGAATGCGGCTGTTGCGACGCGGTACGCTCGAGCGATGTCCATATATGGCAAGTGGCGGCAGGGTAGTGCGCGCGCGATCTCACTACTCGATTTTCTGGTGTGTCCTAGTGCTGTCATCTGTGTGCTGATCATTCCAGTGGCTCGTGTAGGCTATATACGACGCGTAGTGGGCGTCCGGATTGGTCTAGGTGTGACCGAATGGCCGGGTGAGCGATTCTGCTCGTGTGGTGCCGGCTGACTCGTCTAGGTCGAATTCTGATGCGCCCTCGACGGCGCGGCGGGTTCGGATGACGGAAGGGACGTCGGGGATGGTTTGGAGATGGTGTGGATGGCGCTGGTGCGTTCGTTCCGGTCTTGTCTTTATTCCGTTCGAACTGATTGTCTTGTTCAGCTAGCAGTCGCGTTCCGACTCGTTTCGAGTCGTGGCGTGCGCTGCTCGTTGCGCCATTTATCTTCGGGTTTCTCCTGTCGTATCCCGATCGCTTTGGGGGGTATCTGGGTGAGTCTTCATCGACTATCCTGACGCGCTGACCGTTTTCGTTGCCAGTCAGCGTCGGGCGGCGGTGCGTGCTTGCGCGTATCCTCTCCCCCTCGGTTGACACCGTTCGTGGTGTCCTGGCTCTCTCCCCCTCATTCCGAGCGTTGGGGGGTGCCCTTCGGCTACTCCGTTGTGCGTGGGCGATGCGCATGGAGCGATCACATTGCGGTGTGGACCGCCGGCTATTCCAGCGTTGTCGGCCGTGTCTTGACCGTGTCGCTCCCCCTCGGGCGACATGCTGGGCATGCGGTTCTGTGCGGCCGCGTCTACTGATGTGTCTGCCGTCGTCGTGGCAGAGGTTTTGTCGACATGATTGATGGGCACTTGACGAGGTAAGTTGTCGCCGGTCGTTTGGGTTCCACCATACCCGTTGACCTGGTCGACGTTCTTTTTCCTCGTTGTGAGGGTGGCGTGGTAGCCGGGTGCGCGTTTTGACTGCTTCGTAGGTAGTAGTGGGGCTGCTGTGGCCCCGAATGTCCTCGTCTTCTGTTCCCGCGGTAAGGGGTTTGAATTGGGACGGTACGCGTGACGCTGTAGGGTCGTTGCGTGGTGGTCGAAGGTGGTAGCGTTTTGCGGGATGTGACATCGCTCAGCTTCTTCGCCGTAGTGTGTTTGCAGTCGTTGCGCGTGAATGGTGTGCGCGATGGCGATGCGCCATTCTAACCAATTGCTCGCGTCTGGGGCGAGTTCGACAGAGTCGGAAGTGTCCATGTTTGTCTTCATGGTAGGTGACTGGGAGGGTGGAGGGGATTTAGCGCTAACAAAGGCTCATAACCTGTGAAGGACCCGTATGGGTTATAGTAGTCACTGTTTTACTACTTTGTTCTTCTTCTCTACGGTACAGCACACGGAGTAGCTACGAGTATGTAAGCTGTGGCTGTACCTACTACTAATCGAGATTGCGATCTCCAACAGAAACATCATGATACGTTTTCAAGCTGTTCGACAGATAGGCTTGTGAGCAGCCCCGATTCAGAACCAACACAGCAGCCGACGCAAGGACACCAACAGCAGCCCGTACGCGAATTTATTAAGGGGCCTAATCTAAGGGGCCTAATCTAATTAAGTGAGGGTTAGGCAGGGTTAGACCTACACATAAACATGAGAAAATGAACCAAATTGATATATAAACATAAACATGCATTTCCACATTTGATGGAAATGTGTCAACTGAGAGAACAACATGAATTATTATATGATGTGATTATTTGTGTTACCACATATGTATGCATTTCTGCAGATGGTGGGAGTGCATGCTTTTAAGAAGTGCAAATCTAATAGCAGTTGGTGTCAGCCTGTGTTATACTAGAAGAATTTACACAGAACCTGCACACCCCCACCTACCAGATGTGTGTGATCCTACAAGCAATAAAACTATGTCAGATCCAAAGAACTTCTCAGTGAAAATTCTGCTGTATCTAGGCAACTGCATGGGTATGGATAACCCATGTGGGTCATGGGTATGGGTATCTGTGGGTATGGGTGTGGGTTGGCATCTTGGATACCCATACCCATAGCATACCCATACCCATGGGTATCATGGATATAACTCTTGAATTATATAAGTATTTCAAGATATAGCTTTCCAATCCCAGTCAATATTCTAATTCTAATCCTAATTCCAACTCAATTCTTCCAATCCCAATCCAATTCTAATCCTAAATGGCTCTCTCCTTCTCTTTGATTGCCTTTTATGTTTTTCCTTTGTTGTCATCATGATCATTTACTATATATTCTCTTTTTTCATTGTGATACCCATGGGTATCACCCACACCCATGACATACCCTCACTGACCCACATAATATACCCATACCCACATCATGGGTATGGGTATATTGGTGGGTATGGGTGTGGGTTGAGGCTCAGATACCCATGGGTATGCCCATGCAGTTGCCTAGTTGTATCCCAGAAAGGTAGTGTTATGACAATCCCGGGTAGGGACTGGCGTTGACTCAGTGGCTCAGGGGTTCCGACGCTTCCAAAGATAGGGGCTCTTGCCAGTTCAACGAGAGGTCGAGAACTTAAGAGCTCAAGGTTCAGAGTTTCTAAGATAGGGGTTCCAATGATTCTGAAGATAGGGGCTTCTGTAGTACAACAGAAGGTCAAGGGTCTCAAGAGTTCTGGGTTTCCGAGGTTCCGAGATAGGGGTTCTGAAGGTTCCAAAAATAGGGGTTCTTGTTGAGTGGCAAGAGTCAAAGGTTCAAGGATAGGGTATCCCTTGTAGGAGGGTCCTCAGGGTTCAAGGGTTCCCTAGCATGTTGTAGGGGTTCGAAGGTTTCAGAGAGGGATCCCTTTGAGGGATGATTCAGAGGGCGACAGTGGTTGAGCACAGTAGATCTAAGCTGGAGGATACAGGCAAGTACACTACAGCTTATATAGAGTTCAAAAGGGGCTGATTCAGGTCAACCAGAATGGGGTTGTCCCTTAAAGGGATGTGGAACAAGAGAGGAAGGAAGGATGAGAGGCCCGAAGGGAATGGGACAGGGTTCCCAAGAATGGTATGGAAGGAACAAGGGAACGCCGTGATACAATAAAAGCAAAAGGTGGAAAGGGAATGTTGTGGGTGGCTGTGATCCTTGACTGTGGCACAGTAGGTGTGCTGTGGATCTGGGACTGCGGGTTCCGATGTCAGATTTCCTAAAAAGGAAAGTCTCGGAAGTGAAAATTTTAAATAGGGGTCAATCAACTGGTCCCAGATGAAAAGAGAGCGGCAGTCATGAATCAACCCTGCATGTACATCATAAAGAAAAAGAAATCATAACAGGTAGTAAGATATAAAGAGTGAAAGTATTTTCAATGAGTTTGTAAATCCAGATAGATAGTTGACATGCACACCCACCAATGGCAGGTGTGCAAAAAAGGAGATATATGAATGAAACATACAATATTTAAAAGATGATATGTGAGTCATACCTATTGTTATGTACATGTGAAAGCATTCATGCATATACCCACAATCAGTGTTTATGTGGAAGTGTTTTGTCATGTGAGAATGAATGAATGGTGTATTATTTTGTGATCATACTCAAAGGAATGAATATCAATGTATATATTATATTGATATTGATATAAGACCAGATATGAATATGGATAATACATAATGGTATCAGATCAATGGGTAATTGAGATGAAGGTAGTAATGATAATGATCCAATTGTCTAATGACAAATGTGTGGTTTCTGATTTTGAAGGTAACTGAATGTTTTATGATCACAAAGAGCATAATATCACATACATTTTATATTGCCATCATCCGCAAACCCCCACTGATCGGATATGTGTGATCTTACTCCATTGGCTTGACAACAAATGCATGTCTAGTTATGTAGAAGTGAAATAAAGACTATGACACCATGAGATGTTAAAATACTGAGAACACACAAACCTCCACTAAGTGGAAATGTGTGATATAAATGTATTCAAAACCAGCAAACCCCCATTGAGTGGAAATGTGTGGTCCTACACCATTGGCTTGACAGTAAATCATGAGATAGTCATTGTATTGAGCATCTATGAAGAGATAATCTAATATCTGACAAAATACTAAAAACCCACAAACCCCCACTAAGCAGAAATGCATCAACTGAGAGAACAACATGAAATATATGATTATTTGTGTGACCACATGTGTATGCATTTCCGCAGACGGTGGGAGTGCGTGATATAATGTACACATACACTATGAACACACGGATAAGTGAACATACACATTTCTGCAGCTGGCTGGAATGCACAAAATACAGAATAAGATAGTTTTGGCATGTATCACACAATGTATGTATTACCTAACTCATGAGTTGGTGAAATACACACTTCTGCACATTGCAGAAGTGTGCAAAACACACAAGACTTGCTATATTGTTCTGGTACTGTTCTATGTTTTGTGTTTTGCATACTCCTGCAATGTGCAGAAGTGTGTATTTCACCAACTCATGAGTTAGGTAATACATACATTGTGTGATAGACACCAAAACTATCTTATTCTGTATTTTGTGCATTCCCGTCAGCTGCAGAAATGTGTATTTTCACTTATCTGTGTGTTCATAGTGTATGTGTACATTATATCATGCACTCCCACCATCTGCGGAAATGCATACACATGTGGTCACACAAATAATCATATATTTCATGTTGTTCTCTCAGTTGACACATTTCCGTCAAATGCGGAAATGCATTGGAATGCATGTCCATCAGCAAACCAACTCTCCCTGTCCAGAGCTGGCCAGCTCTGTCACAGTCTGTCCAGCTCTGGACAGATAAGGGTTGGTTTACTGAAGTCTGCCTGAAAATCTCATATCAAGGCATATGTCTGGCATAATGAAAACTACCACATATATATTCAGCTGTTTGCATAAATAATGGCAGTCACATCAAATTCTTGTTGATTAGGACTACTTGTATGACTTAGATACAAACTGTAGCCATTGCAGACAATGTTGATCAAGGAGGGAAGTCTGGTCACAAGCTTAGGTAAGCAATTGACAATGGCTGATAACACCAGCCCTTGGAGGATTGTCGCAACATTCACAGTCATTACCACAAAACTTCTTTGCATAACATCCACTCACCTTGCCCACCATCAGATCCTGCAGGACCCATGAGTGTACTATACCTCATTTCATCATACAGTATATATTACAAGACTCCTAGTTGCCATCATATTGCATCACTGTTCCAAGTCAGTACCATGTATTGCAAGCTGTCCCCTATCTCAGCATTATCGTGTATAGTATTCCAAAGCACGAAGATAATATTTCATGCCACAAAAAGGAGAATGCAATGAGTATCCACAGACCGACTAGGCATTTGCTGGTCGGTGGAATGCAAAGGCCCATGCTAGCGACATGGCAAGCAGGTATCCACCTGGTAGGACAAGTATCCTCCCACAGAATTAAGAGCTTGGTGCATAGATAGATAGAATCAGATGGCCACAACTGATTGGAACAAGGAAAGGCAGCAATAGACATGCGATAGCGGAGGGCAACACCAGTGAAGTACCGACCTATCGTTCGAGAGAGGTATAAATTATACCATGAAAGACTTGTATGATGGAATGGATGAACGGAATGCGTGATGATGTTGTTGCCACCCTTATATACTCTATGCACACACGTCAAAGCCCGGTCTTTTTCGGCTAACACAACTAGGGGTGTCGATTTAGTTCCGGTCTCCTTTTCCCCGCCAGCGATCATGACTAGCAGTACGGTGGACTGGGAATGAAGAAGGGGACTGGGGGCAGAGTCAGAAACACACGATCATTCGGCCACGAATTCACCACCCAGACACGTTGTTTGTTCCTCCAGAGATCATTTCAAAGGATGGATTTTGGACTCATGTCCACGACCAGTTGCAGCACTTGTTAGTTAGACAGCAAAATTGGGTAAAATCATGTCTGATAGTCAGCTGATACCGACTAATACCCTCGCAATGATGCAGTTCATGGACTTGGCTAACACATCTTCTCTCACATACAATTCATTGCACGCTTTTGAACCCCACTTTGGGAATGGAGACCGTGCAGTAAACTGGCTTTGTGAGTACCACATCCGTTCTGATCATCCTTGTCTTATTCATTACCGTGCTGGCATATCTATCACATTCTCCGGCTTTGGTGTGCTTCCATGGGATGGCATGACACACATAAAGTGGTCTGAGCTACTCAACTCCGATTTCAGACACCATGCTTCTAGAATTCTACCTCACCTCGTCCATCTTCCCTGGACTCCATTTCGTTGGGAATCAGAAAATGACAACGGATGAAAACACACTGTTTTGGGGGCTTTTCTGCGGAACGCCTGCATATCAATCCATCAATGTATTCCTTGAGAGTTCCCGAGGCATGTGTTGCTGGACTGGTACAGCAAAACCCCATACTCGTTCCTAACGTAAACGGATATCCTAGCCATATCACATCTGATGAGGAGACCATTAGTGAGATCCTTTGTCCCCTGATTTTACAGGATGGCGATGGTGAAGTGGCATTAGCAGTTCTTGTTCTGGATTGCATTGTTCTGGGCGGGTTTGGCGAACAAGACAAGCTCGGATTGGAAGTTTCAATGAGTTCCTTTCTTGACTTTTACTCAGCCTGCTCACCTCATCTTCGGCCGTAGGAATGCATTATTCGTTCCATCAACTGTACAGTCCCTTAGAAACATTGGGGGGTTTAAACAGCAAATCGGGCGGTGTACGCACTTTTTCCAGCTTTGCGAAGTGCCTTTCTTGTTCACCTCGCTGTAATCCGCCTTTTTTTTCTTTTTCTTTTTGAGCTTCATGCTTCTGGCGCTTCTTGTCGCGAGGTTTCATCGGTTCCAACAGAGGAACTAGTTTAATGAGGGCTTCGCCATCTGTGGAAACTTCTCAGCAAGAATATGGTGCATAGAAACGACGCGGATAATCTTCTATGTCGACCAATGTAACGCCTGATGGAATCAAGTTCTTGCCAAGACGACGGTCACAGATTTTGAGGACCTCCTTCAAGGAGTAATCCCTTTTGACGATGACTAATTTTCAAACATCGTCCCTAGAGGAAAGTTCTTGAAGATATGGAAGGGAAAGCTCCTCCCTCTGGCACAATGAGCTCTGGTTTTTCCCCCTCTCCAAGATCAAGGATGCATAGCATATCGCCAAACCCACCAAGCCGCTTGCTCGACCAAGTGACATTTAGAAATTTAACATGAGCGTTGATGTAAACGTTGGTGCACCAAACCAGATCACGAAGTACCCTGAGGCCCTCGGGGTGTTGAAAGAATCGCAAAGCACAGATCGGAATGTTAGCTTACTATCACAGAGCCTGAAACATTGTGCGTAAGACAGGACTAATTCAAAGCAGAGATTATGGATACCCATTAATAGCTCCCGTTCAGGCTCCTCATAATGGTGATATCTGTCCGATTCACCCTTGTAGGCCGCTAAGAGTGCTTTCACCATAGCGAAGAAATTCCATGAGAATGGGATGCGAACACGCACATAGTCATGAGATGTATGTTGAAGGTGACCTCGATCGCTTCCCGTGAGTAGCAACGTGTCAAGCATGGACCCTATGAGGTACGCCACATGCTGCATGACCCTCGGCACCATCCCATCCTATTCGGGGCGTGGATACTTACCCAAACCCAACATTTCCAGCGATTGCCTCTCAGGTGTACACTCTACCTCACCAGGACGACATTCCCATGACACTAAATAGTAAGAAGTTCTTCAACGATTTGCTCATTTCTCAGACCCTTGATATGCAGGTTACCCACGTGGATGAAATAGCTGACCCACGCATTGCATTTGTGGTACACCTGTTCAGCTTGAGAAAGGCCAGCCATGCGAGCCGATGAAGAATGGAGGAGTAGAGTGGTACCCAGAATGGCGAGATTAGCTTTGGTTTCAAGGTGAGTTGGGTCCTTGAATTTTCAGGCTGAATTCATCACCCTAAATAGCGCATCGCACTGAGCTTTCAAAGAAGCCATTTGATTGGATCTCCTGCGCGGATGGCTGTTTAGCTCGTCTAATTTGCAGCGTCTTTGTCGTATCGCCAGCTATCTGGTCCTGCTCCAGATATTTTTCAGAGTTGAAGGGGAACACAAGCCCGAGTTCCTTCGAAGTCTGAACGCGTTGAGTATGTTGATACTGCGGTAAAGCAACTTCCAAGGCAAGATACGCGCCATAATTCTTGAGGGCACTGCTGAGAAGCTGTGCAGAGGGGGGGTCGTCAAGCTCTCTCTGAGTCACTGCTAATGATATACGGCACCGACTTACCAAAGCACCCACTGGACAATCCTTTGCTAAATAATTGTAACACCGCATTGCATCAATGGCAGCTTGGGTGTAAGATGGTGAGGCGGATGTTTTTGCATACGCCACAATGTAGTCGATCAATGGATCAAACCAGCACGAAGCCTTCTTATTCACATTAGTAATCCAAGGTTAACTGCGGGTTTGAAGTACGAGCCTCCTTCAGAGCCGCAGGAACCCTCTCAAAATGCACTGCCAAAGCTGCCACTGGACTGTGAGTGAGGACACGACGACCATACGTTGTGCTCGTGAAGTCAAGGGATACGAGTTTGAACTTAGGTGCATTAGCATCTGTCGGATCGGGTACATATTCTTCAAATGCTGACGAATATTCGTCGTCCATGCATCCTAAAGCGATTGTGCGGAACATGTGCCGCGACCTTCGCTCATGACACACGGTAGTGTGAATGGGAAACTCAATACGTGGCATTGAATAGGGTTGGGGGTGCGTTACAAGTGCTGAAGGGGCTTTGTGGACCTCGTTATGGCACCGAGCATCACATGTCCTGATGCTCGGTGCCGTAGATGACCTGGGGAAAGGCTCATCGTGCCATCCAACCTGCAGAGTGCCACGATGGGAACCGTTGGAGATCCGTTTGGTATGTGATCTGTCTGTTTACGTGGTTTGCAATTGAATTCACCCACGACCTCGAAGGGGATTACAATGTGGACGTCGTTATGGCACCGAGCATCAAAACATTTGATGCTCGGTGCGATAAATGACGCCCGGAAAGGCTCATGGTGTCATCCAGCCTGCAGAATACCACGATTGGAGCCCTCTCTGGTAACGTAGTTTGCAACGAAATTCACCCACAGCCTTGAGGGAGGGGACCATGCGAGCTGGGGGTCATCCTTCTGGTACTGGTACTCCTCATCGATAGTAGTTTTCAATCCATGGATTAAAAGTAGTTCCTGAGAATTCTCGAAGGATATCCGCAGCGTAGACAGCTTGACAGGCTTCGCCTGCATTGCATAAAAACCTTTAGTGTATTCTGTATTTGCTTTCTGGTTCAAAGCCATCACAAGCTCAACTTCTTCTTGCATGATCCCATCGTCTGTCCGCATTTCTTCTGGGACGTCTCCGACCACAAAAGGCTCATTCTATCTGATGCCAACTATCGCTTGAGTGCATCAACTGGTTCTGAAAAGCTGTTTCATATCCATTGTTTAGATTTTTCTCCCTCAGAATATAATTGATTTGAAACGACGCTCAAGTAAAGACAGAGTTTGTTTGTTTGTATAAGTAGGGTATGCTATATGCTGAACTTTGTCGCTTGTGTCAGCCTCGCCGGTTCGGGTAGTTATGGCACAATCACTCAGCGAGAAGTGGAACCACCGCACTACCAGATAGGCTGGCCATTCATCCATAAGCCGGTGTGGGATTCTGGCCTGACTCGCGCTCGATTTAGCTTCACTGTTTGAACCCACTACCGCGTCAAACGAGCCGATGGTCATGTGCATGATTTTCTTACCATCCTGAGAGCAACGCTCACCTCGAACGTTAAGGTTTCATTGGGTTCCGGTGGTTCTTGTTTCTGACAATCGTCATCGGTTTTTTTTATCGCTTGTTGGCTATTGGGTGCTTGAACATTGGATGCGATCTCCGCCGCATAGAGTCAAACTCTCGTTCGCTTATTTTCTCGAGATAATATGGGGAGCTGTTGGAGGGTATTGTGACTGTCTGCGCATTCTCGGTCAAAAAACAGTTCAAGGATGAGTTGCATGCCAGGATCGATGTTACGACAAAGGTGAATATTTTATTCTTGAGCCTGCTCGCCCTTGACGCATG
>JBBPLQ010000837.1:0-13729 GCA_038089855.1 Royoungia palumana
AAGAATATCACGTCCCAACTGGATGCAAGGGAATGGATCGGTCTCTTGGGAAATATCCCACCTCGCAGGTGAACATAATTGCACCGAGTGCCTAGATGCAGATGCTCACCAAAACCGCATACCAATCGCAGCGCGATTCTTGCGTGGCTAGCGGCACGTCCTCGCCCCATGAAGGCACCACCCCCGCGGTGTCCCCAACCGAAACGGACGTTGGCAGCAAAGCGGCGGTTACCCTCAACACCCAGGCCTCTTCGGGCCTTTTCGCAAAGTCAGTGGTAGCAGATCACGATGGCGCGTGCACTGTTTCATCTTAGACGAAGCTACAGGAGGTATTGATTGATTTCGAAACAGACGCCACGATTCAAACGACGATCCAAGAAGAATTTGGGGTCACGTTGTTGATAGGCAGGACCACTTTTCCGAAAAAGCGGTGGTGGTGATGACGAGATAGCGGATGCAGTACCGCGTCGATTGTGGATAGTCATCGACTATGCCCGGTTGATCGCATTAGACAAGCCTGAGGGCGAGGTGCGTCAGGAGCAGCAAGCATGTTTCTGGTGCTGAAATAGAACCTGGTTGTTGAGTTTGATACCCCGCCGAACGTGATCGAAACAGAAAATGGGATATTTAGGAACATGGGCCTCCAGAGCGGCATGTGAAAAGAGTGGCAAGAGCAAAGGCAGAGGTGTATCGCACGCACACACAGATTAGAACCTGTTGACGAAAGAATCGCCAACTTACTTCCGCACCAAGGTCATTAATCGCATCATCGCGCACAAATCTGATTACCTATTTATTGGTGGATCATCCCGTAGCTTGTTTCACGCCACCGAAAGCATGCATATCTATGCGAGTCGTGGTGGCGGTTTCCCGCTCCCTGCACGTTCGCGTGCGAAACCACACTGTGGGCATGTATGTCAAAAGTTTGCATTTGGTCAGCTACACCCAGTTTCGGAGACCAAATGGTGTCGTTGCCTTGAGTCTCGTGTGCTGACGCTTCCAGATCGCTGCTCTTGATCTTCCACTGTACGCGGCAGGTTAGAATCCTCAGTAGGCCACCTGGATGGTTTGGTTGGTGATGTGGACGCACCAGGTACGTTGAACATCGTCCGTCCGTACCGCCATCGCTGACCTGCGTGTATTTCAGTTAGAAGCATTGTACCGACTCGGTTTCGTCGCAACCACTATCCGTCCAGCATCTTCTCCAGTCTGTATCATCGCCATCACCATTTCTCTCGTTCACCTATTCTCCCTCAACACCTCTGAACGTACCCAACTCGGCCAACTAGCCTCAGCCCACTGAGTTGTCGGAATGCGCTTGTTCCATCTATTACACCGCCGTCAGCACATCTGGGACCATCTGGTACACTGTGGACGTTGTCTGTATGGTCGGTTCGCCGTCCAACTCGTCTGGCCTGACCTGAGCTCGATTTGCTAAGTACGTATCTCCGCTCGCTCTATCTGGCTGTGCGTCCGTACTGACGTCGTTTACAGCCTTATCTGTATGTCCTTTATGCGCTTGATGCCTTTGCGTACTCCAAACACGGTCCCTACACGGACCGCGGAGCTCCTTTTTACTGGAGCAGATGCAGACCTGCTGGGTGAGTACCGTTCGTCCGTCCGTACAGTCCATTCGCGTATCCATAATAACTCGACTCCCAGCTTTTACATAGAGAACCCAGATTCAGCATTTTCAACATTGCATCACACTCGCTTGTATTCTTCCATCTCGGTCCAGTCTTCTTCAACCCCGGAACGCTCGCCTAATATTCCCTCTCCTTGTTCACTCCGCTGAAATATCCTCGATAGTTCCACTTTCAACCATGTAGCAGCTCGTCAGTCGTTAAACAGGACCTCCGATTCTCCCTCAACCCACGTCGAAACTCTTGTTCACTCCGGATAAGCCATTTCTCCATTGGCGCTCAAATCATTCATTTTGTTTCTTGATTAGAGTGTATAAAGCTTGGCATTGGTTGGATGGGTGTGCCAAGCTGGCGGGCCCAGTGCCTTCTAAAGTAAGCCGCTCACAACGTGCCTCGCTTATACACAACTTGAACCCGGATGCCAGATGACTGTTTGTGCCGAGGCAACCAACACAGAGCTGTTCAGGTAAGCCATTCCTTCTATCTTAGATAGCTAGCCCATGATGAGGGAAACCACTGAGGGATCTATTAGATGGTGACAATTGTACAACTAATCATTGGATGTAGCCTGCATTTTTGGTAGCTCGCTCAACTAACAAACGACGGAAAACCTGGGACACCCCCTCCCACTGACATCCAGCTGACTATCAGCCTATTTTATCGTTCACAGAACGTTATTTTAACTTGCGCGTGTACTCACACCTCAATCGACGCGACTCGTAAACTTCCATGAGCGGATCCAACGATTAATGGCACAGAGGAAGACCCGTCCATATTGCTCGGTACCCTGAATGACGCCCCACGTATTCCAGCTTCCAATTGCTGTACTGCACTCAGACGTGGGGTAAGAGGAGTTTTTGGCTACTCGGTCCCATTGTGCACGATACAACTACTATTCGTCCCTGCCACGAGTGAC
Organism: Royoungia palumana; assembly: GCA_038089855.1. Lineage (NCBI taxonomy): Eukaryota > Fungi > Basidiomycota > Agaricomycetes > Boletales > Boletaceae > Royoungia > Royoungia palumana. The sequence continues at coordinate 2,560 of JBBPLQ010000837.1, forward strand.
GCGCCGCTTGAGGATTCTAATACGAATTTCAATCGGAATGACACTCAAGTCAATGGACATGTGAGATACTATATTACATGATATATGGATTATTGGCGTCCATTATCCAGCGCTTGAACACCATGGCAAACGTATCTGCCAATGTTCCCATAGTGTTCCCATTATACCTGAACCAGAGCTGTGTATTATGCGATCGTCCCACTCCATTCACGAAATATTGGGGTGGGTGTACTGCTTGTGCGTCGATCCGGATGCCAACATCAAGCCTGCAGAAGATAGATGTGAAGGTCTTCGCCCCTACCTCCCCCGTTTCACGTTGCACAAGATCCCTCCATGTGTTCATGACAAAATCATGGAACTCGTCTCGACCCTGCGCACGCAAAGGTGCCGTACCTGACTGTGGATTCACAATCAACTGGCGTAAAGCTTCAAACTGGAGTGGCTTTGGCTCGCTTGAAATGATCCCTCTGAGTTGTGAAAAAGCATGATTAAAAACTTTCATTCTGAAATGCTGAGTTGGACGCCACTCACCTAATTTCTTCCATACTCAAGTACGACTCTGTAACATCACCAACCCATTCCCCCTGTGATGTCCGGTAGGTGTGCACAACGCTAACCAAGTCACCCCCAATAACAAAGGCCCTCCATTCGCCCAGCAGTGCGAGGCTGGGAACGTAGTCTTGCGCTATCCAAAATTCATCCTTGCCCAAATTCGCTGTCAGCTGCTCCCAGGTGCGGCTTGAGAGATTCTCTATTGTGGGCATGATCACATGTCCGGCGCAATCACCATGGCTACGCTTCAGCACCATGCCATGCGGGATCTCCTGTCCAACATCCAGGCGTTTTGTGGTGGGTGCATAGGATTCTTTCGATCTGGCAATCTTTTGCAAATGGCAAATCGTAGTCCATCTGTTTGCTAATAAGCGCGCGGGACGTACTGGAGGCCAAAAGAAGGTTTGGCCGCACAGCTGGACGATGTGAGATTCATACTCTGCGAGCTCCGCGGCCGTTCTGAACTCGTATCGGTCAGACGGTAGTCTGCGAAACCTCGTTAATTACCAACATCATCAAGTAACTGAGGTAGCAACATGCCTATGGTCCACTGCATAGTCTATACCTCCAATAATGCAATCTACGCTCGCCAGAGTGTTCCATCCCTGTATGTGGTTGGTGGGGTCTACGACGATTGTCTTGAATTGCTTCCAGCACATGTACTCGACATGAAAAGCATTCCCCTCTTCGAAATGTGTCATCCTTAAAGCAAGCCACAGCTACAAAGTAGCCGCGCATCAACACGAAACCTTTGGCACGGTCGGTTATGAAGTCCACGTACCCATTCTGCTATCAAAACATTCGTGTAGCGCTTGTCGGTTCCGCGCTTGTGCACATGACCAGTCAGGTGTACTATTGAGTCGTACTCTACATGCGTAATATTTCTCTTAATCCACCCGAGGTCGGTTTCCGCGTTCTTCCGTGTCATTGCGCGACTTGGATCTGGAACATATAAGATTCGAAACTTCCGTTCCTTTGAAGGTACAGCTGGATACCCTGGTTTTACCCGAGAGGTAGGTAGGTTCGGATATGCATTCATTTTACTAGAACTGGATCCGTGGAGAATTGATGGGTCCACCTGCATGTCGATGTCTGGATTCATCGAGGGTCCATCGTGACTAACTTTTGATTTCATTTCGACTTCCATCGGCTCCGCCTCATATTGGCCATCACTATCAAATTGGCGATGTTGAATAGGTGATGTTGAATGTGTTAGTAAAGTAAAACAGAAAAAGAGACAGAAAAAGAGACAGAAACAGAGACAAAAACAGAAACAAGACAAGACAAGACTAAAGATAAACAAGACTAAATTAAATTAAAAAACAAGCAATAAAAAAAAGTCAGAAGAGTTTATGAATAAATAAACACACAACAAATACACATACAATCAGGATCACCGACATACAAACCAAGATACGAGGAAAAGAAAAGGAAGAAAAAGAAAGAGTGGTAAAACTTACACCGTTGTCCGTGGAGCGAACGCGGAATCGAGAGTATACCCAAGGCGAATGAATTCATGGATTGCTTCGTTGGTGTTCAGGCATGCGATGATTTCTTCTCTGGTCGGAGGTCTAACCTTGTCTGATTTTGATGCACCATCTACGAAGGCCCTACGTCCAGGACAATCCTTTTTCATTGCGCAGTTTGGATGAAGAGCAGTATTGGATGCATGGCGAGAGCATGCGCCACCCTCGCGTGTGAAGAGGTATGGCTGTCCAGTGTATTTACAGCCACAGTCATGACGACAAGCCTCGTATCCAATCATGGGTACGTATGTTTCCTTCGGTCGAAACCGGGGCGGCATTGTGAGATTAGATTGAAAGCACAGGTAAGAGGATGGTGGCACTGCAGATAAACGCTGAATTTGGGTGGTGGGGGTCTGTTGCATTAAAAGCGTGCAAAGGAACAAAGGCGTTGTCACATGCCCTTATTATGTAACACGAGCATGACAAAATCGGGGTATCACCTGTGTCACCGGAGTTTGCCGCACATGTTGACATAACTGACAAACTAGCACAAACAACATCTGGTGCCAGTGTTTGCTGGGCTTCTACGATTGCTTGATCCATAGTCCGAGCCCAATAGTAGTGGTGTGGCACCCTGACGAATAAATTTGGGCTGTATTGGCACGCTTCCAACAATATGATTTCGGCAGCGTTCTATTCCATTATCGTAAAGAGCTTTCCAATGGACGGTCCTATTACATACGACCAAGCAAGGTCTCTGCCAACGACAGTCGGCCGTTCCCGAGTGAATCGAGTTCCTGTGTTGACTATATGTGGTTGTTGCCCACGGTTGCTTTTGCAGCGTTAAAATATCCTGAACGTGACCATCACCACCACCATTTCGCTCTTTCGTAAATCATGTCCGATTACTTTTGGGACAGCATGTTACTCCATCCCCTTCATATGAACTATATCACTCAAGTCCATTATTCCATTCACCCGTTCGACAACGAGGTCTTTGAGGTGAATGCAACCAACATGCACGACAACATCACCGAGCATCGTACATATCTTCCTATCATGTACGAAGACTTTCTCAGGGTATTCCTTTGGAGATTTAACCTCCTCATCAAACTTTATAACCAATTCGGTCAAAAGAAGGGTGTGAGGTACAAGTCCTTTGTCCCCCGTCTCGAGAGGATACTCGTCCATTTGGACAACGTAGTCGAAGCATTTCTTCGTTCTACAGTGGGCCTCCACCCTGATGAGGTCGTAAACTACGTTTGTCCCAGCTTCCATGAATACTACGTCACTGAATACCTCATTGGACGGCACGATCCCGAAATTCTTCAGACATATCGTGAAACATACGACACTAACATTGAACGCATCGCTTCTCGGTTGTTGGGTATGCAATATTCTTTAGCCAGTGCGCAATATAGTGTTGAACTCACGTTATTAGACTATGAGGGTGTGTTCGATTGGGAGGAATATGCACACAAATGCTTAAAGGAAGGGTTGGCGGGTACGAGGTACCATTTTGACCCTTCCAACGTCCCTTTTCAAGATCTAGAAGGATTGTGGGATGACGTCGTGTTGCATTACAGCCGCAGCTTAGACCATGGTTGGAGTATGCTTGCCTTCCTTCGACTGTGATGTTTCGCTTCTCACCTCTTGTTCATTGTATAGTAACCAAGTGTTTGAAGAAGATCGAGGACGTTCTAGCTCGTATGTGATGGGTAACGTATTGAATCCGCGAAATTAACCCCGTTGATTCTATGTGCAGAAGAAGCGGATCAACATAAGGCGTGTGGGATGGTGGTGATGAATGACGAGGTAGAGATGGATATCGATGTTTCGGGAGACTCTATCAGTCGTGGTGATGGCGGTAATTATCTCATGACTTTTGGCTGACCAAGCAGTAGCCACTCACACGGTTACAGTGTCTGCGAGTTTGGGGGAATCTAACTCAAATGGTGTGTGTGCTAGTCTCCTTTGATAGCAATAATTCACTCGCTGTAATATCCTAGAAATTGCGTATGAACGAGACGCTGGTGATGGTCAAGGAGAGGACGAACAAGTGGATTCCAATCCTGACTGTAAGCATGATATTTTCTTCATTTCATGCGTCTAATGAGCTGGCTAGGTGGCTCCGAGCCTAACAATTCCAGCGGTATGTCCTGTTTATGCAGTCCATAGAACTACTGACAACTTTGAAAGCATCGCTGTTTTCTTTCCCTCCGAATCAGCGTTCTCTACCCTCTAAATCGAAACAGGGTCTACGGGAGGGTGAGGATATAGTGGAGGACACGCTTAGTCGGAAGCAGTCTGCGCCTTTTGCACCCCCGGTAGTAGAAGGAACCTCGATGACAACGGAGATCATCTCGTTTGATCCTGAGTTACAACCCGTGTCTGCGGAGTAGTATACAATTTGTTACTTCTCTGCATGCAATAGAAATGAAAGATGATGGGGGACGTCGCCACAACTAACGTAGCAGACAATGATGTGGCGCACTCTGATGCAACCCACGACCACCATGATATGCCAATTCTCTCACAGCGATACTTTGTCGGTACATTCTATCAAGCTACGATAGGCAGATTAACGTCACGCAGGTCACCCCCTTCTATCCATCGACTAGATTATTGTGATCACAACGAGTGTTTCCTTCGGACGCATGTACATAAAGCATTCTTGCGTCGCTCGCCTCGCGTCTCGCCCATATGCACTCTTTTCAGTGTCTCCATGCTTCTACTTATGTGCGTCTTGCCTTTATTTTAACGGTAGTTTTTGTATACTATGTTTGCACATGATTGATCATAGCGTATACGAAGGAAGAGAGCAGAGCTGGCGCGACACTGGAGCGAAATGACATGGGGGACGCTTTCCGTGATGTGCCGGCACGAAAGAGAAAGCGTACAGGCGAGAAGCGACGCACACGATGCGTGGAAGTATGCAGACAGAGCGTACGGGACAGAAGTGAGCAGAGACAGCACGTGCAAGGGATGCTGTGGAGCGAAATGACACGAGTGGACGCATACCGCCGACGACACGTGCTTTATACATTAGATATGACAGCATACACTTCATTCATCAACTAAAACTAACCCGCCCAAAAACTCATATATCTCACGCTTAATGACACCCGGTGAAGTTCATTTTTCATCGGAAATCCCACAACAGTACATCTTGTTCAGAAATACCTAGTGCTCTGACTAAATTACCCGAATATCTCTTTCATGTCGAGTCATGATCAGAGTAATGCCTATTCAGTCTAGCCATGCCAACCTAAGGCAGAAAAGGCCTGGTACATGCCAGATACTTCACTTGGATGCATTTGTCGTTGCAATAAATGGTTGTAAGTACAGATTCATGACATGGTGTGGTTGCATTTAGCCTGCCATGCCAGGCTGGATTGGCTTTACTGCATGGAATTATTGCCAGTGTTGTTGATCTAGATTCGATTTAGATGAGCAAGTATACATGAAGGACTGGTGTGTCTCTGCAGAAAATAAATCATTCGTATTGTTTGAGCCTGTTCTTGATAGCCTCTTCCTGGTTTCTTCACTAGACCTGCCAACCTTCAGACCCCCAACGACATTTACCCCCATTCTAGAATAGTCATTCTCCAATGGAGTATGTTGTTGTCCTTCTCTGGCTGCATTCTCTGATCTTTATGTTCTCAGGAATTGCTGCCAAGTACCTAATGTACCTGGCTGCAATGCACCACATTGATGAGTCCATGCTTGTTTTCATATGAGTCATGCTCATGTTTGTCTTCAGGCTAGGCATACATTGGGTTTTCCAGAGCCAAATCCATGGAGGAGTTTATATCTGATGCAGATGATGACCTCCGATGTTTAGAGCCATTTTCATTCAAACCTGATGGTCTGTTTTAAAACCATGGTTGATTGGATTCATCAGCAAACCAACCCTTGTCTGTCCAGAGCTGGACAGACTGTGACAGAGCTGGCCAGCTCTGGACAGGGAGAGTTGGTTTGCTGATAAGTTGTGCTGTGGTGGTACCACTGCATTCTCAGAAAATTATTGCAGCTTCAAGTATTCAGGCTAGAGAGATTGAGTACATCCCTCTTCACATCGTGTTTTCCTCATGTCTTCACCTGTCCCATTTGTCGGAGCTCGTTCATTCATGCTGAGCATCACCTTGACACCCATGTAGAGGACACCAGCCTTGCATTTCTTTGTGCTCAGTATGTGGCCCTCTGTTCCTGCCAGCCTGAAGCTCAGTTGCTGTCTTGCACACATAATGTATTTTCTTTGAGAGGTTGGAGACCTGTGCCAGTGCCATGTATGGACATTCAGTGGACTTCCCTTTGTGCTCTACATCGATTTCCAGAACCATTCTGTCATTCATGTACTTTATTGATGATTCACATGCATTCATTGATCCTAATTTTCCTGATGATGTCCAGCTGAATTCTATGAAGATGTGCCATCACTAGGGCACAAGGTACTATGAAAACTCTGGACAATTTCCACCTGTGGCATCAGACCAAATGTTTGTTTTGGCCAACTGGCATCCAAATGTGCACTAGATGTGTCACTCAACTCATACCTGCTCTCCCCACTTGCACACTATCAGTTTCTTGGACCTCATAGTACATACCAAGTCAATCTCCGCTCTGTCGAGATAACCCTGTGGTCCAGTATCAATCATGAATCTGATGCTGAGTTCACCAACAACTTTTTCACCAATTTCATGGGCCAGGGGACTCCATCAGCAAACTTGTATAAAGTATGATTCGACTGGGTTGACTGGGTTGACTGGAGCCAGTCTATTGCAGTGAATCAGATAAATAGATTTCTGAGTGAATTTGTGAATTTGGTTGATTCAGAAGTCTAGTAGCATTAGTGATACAGTTGGTCCAACAATCTCATAATTACAGTATACAAGAAACACAAATATTAATGGTATTCATGGTCGCAATTGTCGTCATTATGGTCACAATTATTGCACCATGATAGGACGCTGATGGCCTGCTCTCCAGTGGATGTTAAGCCCGGTTCCTAAGGTTGGAATTTAATCTCAGACGACTCCGACATGATGGAGCAGCGGGCCGCCATTTCCGAGAATTTGGCAGTGCTGCGAAGCCTGTGGCAGAAGTTGATGGCCGCCAGTGTGGGTGCTGGGGTGTAGAGAAAATAGATGGGGAAATATAGCATATATATAGTGAGCTAGATAGACCCTCTATGCACCCACACTCCACTGAATCTTCCTCCCATGCCTCGATACTACTCTGAGCGACAACACTTGCTGCTTGACATCGACCTTGCCTTGCTTTCCACGATGCAGGCAAGGCATCGTAACCTGATTGCATATGACGCAAGCCCCTCTGACGAGAGCAGCCTGGGCAGTGTTTCCGATGGGTTTGATCCAATAATCATCACGCCCCCATCCCCAATGACTCCATTCCTCTCTGATTCGGAATTCAACTCTTCTGATGAATCAGAACCTGAATCTGATACACATGCCAGGACAGATGAACATTACCGAAGACTTCTTGGTGCAATACAAGCACTACGTGATGAGGTGGAACATGCACGCGTATTGAACCGCTTGCAGGTGCCTCTCTTGCATGCACCACAGCTGCATTTATTGGAACATTTTGTTGTGTTCCGACCACACCTGTTTCGGCGAAAGCTGCATGTTGATCCAGAGGTCTTCGACTCTATTTTAGAAAGAATTCGATCAAGTCCTATTTTTTTTAACAGGTCCAACAACTTACAGCTCCCTGTATCTATCCAACTTGCTATCTTTTTGAATCGAGCTGGTCACTACAGAAACGCAATCTCTCCTGAAGATGTGGCACAGTGGGCGGGCGTTAGCGTTGGTTTAGTGATAAACTGTACTCACCGCGTTATGGTTGCGCTCCTAGAACAGCATGATGAATACATCACACTTCCTGTGGCTGAGGATGAAGAGATGGAGCGGGTGAGAACGTTTGTACAGAGCCGATCTTGTCCGGCATGGCGAAATGGGGTCTTTGCAGTTGATGGCTTGACACTACCACTTTTCGAGAAGCCAGGATTTTACGGCGAGACATTCTATGACCAAAAATCAAGATACTCGTTAAATTGTCAGGTAGCTGGTCTACAACTCACTTGTTATTCCGGTCTAAAAACAAATTGTCAGCTTATTGTGATGCCACACAACTTACACATTGTCAACTATGGCCTTGGACATCCTGGAAGTGTCCATGATGCATATGCATTCATGGGAACACGTCTTGCAAATGACCCTGAAGGGTTGATCCCCCAAGATCACTGGATTTGGGCAGATAGTGCATACCCAACACATCCGTGGTGTGCTGTCCCATTCAAGTCAACAAGAACATCTGCGTTGTCATGGGAGAAAAATCTGTATAACAAGTATCTGTCAAAGGTTGGGTCATGTGCATTTCAAGGATCAGCTGGCTGATGACTTATCCAAGGTTCGCATTCGGGTTGAGCATGCGTTTGCTGCCTTGAAAGGGAGATTTCAGTCTTTACGAGAGCTTCGCGTGAAGATGTGGAATGAACGGGATATGAAAATAGCAGTTCACTGGATCCAGTGCTGTTTGATCCTTCACAACATGATTATACAATTTGAGGAGGAACTTGGAGTTGCTGGAACGAGTGAGTGGGCTAGGTGGGAGGGCATGGAGCCTTGCCATCGGCGAGCACCAGTTGTTGTGGATGTTGTAGAAGGAACACCAGGCCAAGTTTTTCGTGCGAATCTGATGAGAAGCCTGTTCACATGCCTCAGAATGCTTGCATAGATAGGATTTGTTTCGAATCTGTACTAGTATGCGAACATAACCAAATGGCAACACAAGTCTGATGTTAGTGGGCCCCAACTGCTTGAAAGGGAAGAACAACAAGTGGAGAACAAAGAAAACAACATGGGTGGGCGACAGAAAAAAAAATAGACATGAAATCATACAAGCGACGGCAGGAAAAGCGAAAAAAGTGGTACAACATATGAGTAGCGAGGGGACAGAAGAGAAAATGCTCAAGTTTGTGGCTCCAGCAACATTGACCCAGTGCTGCTTTGCTTCTTGAGCTGAATCTCCTCCAACCAGATCAGTAGCTTCAGCTTCTCGAGTTCGAGAGCAGCAACCTTCTCTTCACACTGCTTTAGCTCGATTTGCTGTTGCCCTAGGTCATGTTGACGCCTGAACTCAGCTTCAGCATTCATGCGCTCAAGAGATAATTGCTCGCATTGGTAGGCAATCTCTTTATCCCGAAGTGCAAAATTCATTTTGGCAACAGTTCGATGAGTTCGGAGTGCATCAGCCGACTCTGAGCGCATCTCAGCATCCTTTGTAATCGTACTGATCCTGTTGATCTCATCCTTGATGTGAGCAGCTGCACCTGTAGAGTTTGCTTTTTTTGCAACCGAACTGCTTGTTCCCAGGGAGAGAGTGGAGCCCGAAGGGACACTCTTAGATGATTGGGTAGAGGCTGGAGGACGTGAATAGGGTGTCTGGTTATGGAAGGCCACACGACTATCATACTAAGGTGTTCTTCTGGTGGACGCTCCGGACATTGGCTTTGAGGGAGGTGTACCAAAGGCACCAGAGGCGAAAGTTCTACCATGAGCATTGAGATTGATCTAAACACAGTGGTGAGTAAAGATATTTATTTATGTTTTTTGTTCTCTACCTCTTTTGTGCGTGACGGGCCTGCAACCAGCTCATATTCACCATCCCTTAGGCCATTGTCGTATATATCGTCCATATCCAAGTCTTTGTTCAACCAATTGTCTTCATCAACAGGCATATCATCACGAACTTCACCAGCATCACATTCTTCCTCAGCACCATCGGGAGCTTCCTCTTCCTCTTCCTCACCATGCAGAGTATTGCCATCGTCCATCTCAACCTCTGGTAGTTCCTGTGGCGCTTTGCTGGGGGTATCACTAGTGTCGGTTGGCTTGCTTTGCACAAGAGACAGCAAGCTCTGGGCATGGTCAACATGTGGCTGGGATGAAATTAAATCGCTGTTGAATCCAGGTATTCCTTGCCAAATCTGATGAAGCTCATCATAGTAAGGGAAATTGGCTTGAAGTTCACCTGTTTAAAGTTGTTAGATCATGAAAGAAGAGCAGCAAACGACAGATACATACTGAGGAGATTGGGGTTTGGATCGTTGGGCTTGACACCTGCACCTGATTGTTTAAGACGGTCTTTCCACTTCTGATAGTCACGCTTCAATCTAGATAAGAGAATCAGTCAAAATCAGAAGAGTTCATGAAAGATCAACTTACACTGCCAATCGGTTTGAAACAGACCCTGCAAACCTCTCTGGATCGCTCGAGAATAAGGGATCCTTCCCTTTGAAGATGTGGTGGGCAATCACAGCATAAATATCTTTCTTTTGCCTTCCAAAAGGCTTTTCACCTGCAGGAGGAGGAGCAACACCACCAGAATGGCCACGATCATTGAATAAGACATGGCGATCTGTAGGGCGGGTGACAATCCAGTTGACAAGTTCTTGAACACGGGATTCACTCCATGTGATGTTAGGGAGCCTTGGAATGGCAGATCCCTTGGAGGACAATGTCGTCGGGCCGCCAGCCTCAGGGGGTAACTCCACTGCCTTACCTTTGCCTTTGCCTTTGCCCCCTCGCACGTTCTTCCTACCCTTCATTGAATTTGTGGTTTGAGTATCTTTCACTATTGTTTGTGAAGGCTTCGAACTGGTGGCCATATTGTTGGGCCACTGGGATGTGGCTTGCAGACAAGCTGAGTGACGGAGGTGAGGTCAAAGGGCAGGCATGTGTTTTAAGCTCCAGCTGAATTCTTTGCCATGTGCATGGTAAATCAGCATCCAATCATGGCCATTTAACGGCCATTCTGGGCCACTTAATTGCCATTCTGAATACAATTATTGTAAACAACAATGACTCACCATTAGAATACATGTGTCTAATCAGAAAGATAGAAGGTTAGAAAGGATATAGTAATGTCGACACCAATAACTTACCATAGTGTGGTGTGACAAGTGTGGTGTAGCAAATGTGATGTAGAAAGTATGAGAGATGATGGTGGTTGAGGAAAGAGAAACTGTGGGAAATTTCTGAAGAGAGACTGGTTTATATAAGAAAATTCAAACTCAGCTGAAAATACAAGCACAAACAAAAAGTTCAAACTCAGCCACAACAAAATTT
>JBBPLQ010000838.1:0-13727 GCA_038089855.1 Royoungia palumana
CCAGAGTGCGTTTTGCAACTACTGAGTTACCCGGCTATGGGTATGACCGCAGGTTCACCGATATGATTACCAGGCAGTGAGTGATCTGAGGCGGGTAGCCATCGAACTTCGTTCCACCGCAGAAGATTCCATACTCGGAAGGGTACGCCTTGACTTCGCCTAAGGCGATGCTTGGTTTTTCGCGTGCAATTCCAGGTTGGTCAGGTATCGCGATCTCTGCTCCACAGTTCGCTTATCAAAGGGGCCTAATGGACTCTAGCTCTCGACTCAGACTATTGATCTATCTAGGTTGCCGTGACGTAGTCGGGAGGGGTGCCCGCACTATGTTCCAAGTTACCTATTTGTCGTGATCGTGGACCACCTTGCGGCTGTTCGCAAGCACTGCTCATTTATGGAAAACATGAGGTGAGTCGTGTTGTCCCATTCATGAGTATTCTGCCCCCAACGTGGCTGTTGAGCTCAAGGCATGTTCCCTCAATGACTACTGCCCGCGTACAGCTTGAAGCGTGTCCGTCCCTTCCCTATATGAACCTACTCACGTCCCCTTCATTACTCACTTATAATAGACCATCTTCTCATTTCTGACCACCCAACTGCGCTTCCAGCGTACAGTCGTTCCGCCCCATACTAGCGGCCCCATATTTGGGCGCTCAGTTCCGCTCTTGCATTCCTCGAAAACATCTGGCTTTACTACCCATGTCTCAAGTGGAGCCCATGCGCTCTATGAGCCACCGGAAACCTGTCCCCAAATTCATCCCATCTCCACCACCGTCTCCTCCCTCATCTCCAGGGGCTCCTTTCAGACAGATATCTCTTTCTACTGTCTCTGCAACCGCTACCATACCTATACAGGGTGACAGGCCACCAGTAAGGGAGTGCAATAGTTCCTATGCAACGATGCTCATTCGGTCCTGAGTAGCTCCCAGATGATTGGAAGGACGTGATCGACAGAGTGGTCTCAAGAGAGCGGCGGTCAACACTGCCTACCATTAACACAGTAGTTGATTTTTCGACCCATGAGGGACTTCCAACTGACCTCGATGGCGAAGCAGAGCCATTGCGGCAGTCTCCGGCCAGCACGGTGGGCAGCGGTGCTCAGCGAAGTTACCAATGTGGCAATGCTCACATAGTCACAGGAGTTTGAGACGTCGAGGAGCTACACGTTTACTCCACCTTCTCCTTCCGAAAGCATTGATGGGGATCCGTTATCTCGCCCCCAGTCACCCACACCCTGGACACGGCAGGCAGGGAAACGCAAGCCGCAATCGGTAAGTGACTTGTTGGTTGGTCGATGAGCACAGCGGCTCAACTTGTGGCAGGAATATCGTCCCCCGACACCCCCGCTTCCACGTCAGAAATCACGGTCAACCGATTCTGTCTCACAAGGCGATTCGCCAGTTGCACTAACGCATACTGTGAGTGTCATAAACTCTTCTCATACCGTTTATCTGATCATCTTCAGTCGCGTCACTCTCCACCCTTGCCTGCACCTCCATTGCCCACTCCCCCTCTGCCAGCTCCGCCTCTACCTTCTCCGCCACTTCCTCCGCCACCGCTGCCGACCCCACCACGTGTCTCTCGGCCGCTCCCCGAGATCCCAGCGCACGATTCGGCGGTGGAAACCCGCGAGGGAAAGCAGCCTGTGACTATACTCAGACCAGAGCCCACGCGAACTTTCTTTGGTCCACGCAAGCTGCCTACCCCTCCATCATCACTGCCGAACGACCGTGCTTCGCTCGCAAGCCATGCTAGGGCACCCTCGCACTCAGAATATTCTTCTACAGTGGCATCGACTTGTACACCAGCACGCACCACCCCACCTTCAACAGTGTACTCTGAAAAGTTTCCGGAGAACACTCCCCGTACCGGTTATGGACTTCCGGCACCGATCAGACTGGAACCTCCCAGGAGAGAAACGTCACTGGAGCATATCAGAACCAAGATTGAGACGTCACCACAAATTATCTCACAAAACTCCAAGTCCAGATCACTTCGGCGAGCGCTGGCGCAGGGGCTGCAACGTATTGGATCGCTGGTCGTATCTGCATTCTTGTGTCGGTGACGCGCGTCGCTAGCTTACCGTCGGCAGTAGTTTTTTGCATGGGACTATGAAGCTGCATTGTACCTTACTTGGACCACCGCATTTGAATGCTCCGATTGCATTGTATCTCCTGCTGCAGTCTGTGGGCGGACATTAACGAGCGACATGATAGTTATTTACATAAACTATGGTTAGGTCGGTCGAGTACTTTACCTAGCTTGCCATGTGGAAGTCATAAGTTATGTACTAGTAAGCAGTTACAAACATTGTAGACACTCCAAACAGTCAGCCTCGTTGGAGCAGCAGCCGCTCGCCTCCCTCCGACGATGCCCTTTTAGGACTTCCTGGTTTGCATACTGCGACTGATCGTTTTGAATCGCAGGTTCGGCCTCTCATTCCATGTCGGAGGTCGCGTCTTCACGACCCAAACTCACCGGGCGTGAAATTTACGAAGCATGTCTCTCTGGCGTCCGAGATCGCCCATTCATTCCACAACTTAGGTCAGACATCGGCACCCTGCCATATCGTCCTGTCGCCAGCAGCCTCGTTGAATTTCGGGAACAGGAGGGACAAGAAAACCGGGAGCGTAGGTTTCACGAACATTGGCGACGCTTGCCCAATACGAATTTTCAGGGCTCGGAAACCGCGGCCACTCTCGGGACCTCATTTGGCGAGCCACTAACGCCAGAAAAGGCTGAGAACATGCGGAGAGTCTATGAAGACGAGCTATTGCGGCGGTGTGGTGGCCGTATCTCCAGTCAAAGGCCGACCCACATACCTTGGCCGGAGTTCCGGAATTACGCGGAAGCAAAAGAGGCTGGTCAGTGATGATTGAAATTCGAGTCGTTTGGCTGTCCCTCGCTCACGACCTCTTTTCAGAGCTGTGGTACATCTTTCACAATGACCTCGATCTGGACGGAAACGGCCATCTGGACTCGCAGGAACTCCGGTTTGCACTCAAGAATGCCGGTATGTTGCCTCGATGCTATTGCACGTTGCATCGGCATTCAATGTGTCTCTAGGGATCACCCTGTCTCCCACAGCCTTGGGAGAATTCATTACATTCCTGACACAATCACCTCACTCTCCTGTTATCGATTTTCGACAATTTCGTGATTTCCTGTTATTACTCCCTCGGGAAGCAACAACCTCCGAGATATACCGGTATTATGAGGTGAAGAGGCACATGGAAACTGACGGAAGGGGTTCAGCGAGGGTGACCATGGAAGGTCTGCCTTGTTACTTACACTTTCACGCTGCACCCATGAACTCCTTGACGTACGGAAGGTGATGTCAGTCTAAGTGCCGAAGAGAGTCCCGCATCAATGGCACCGCTGCGAAACCCAGAATCAGTCACCCCCGTCGTCCACGAAGGCGAGCTCGAGGATGAACCAGAGGAACACCATGATTGGTTGCAGGGCCACACAACACTGAAGTTTCTCTTGGCAGGTGGTACGGCTGGCGCGGGTGAAGGGTCTACTATGATATAGACTACATCCACTAACAATCATCGTTTGTTGGCAGTTTCGAGAACGTGTACTGCTCCGTTCGACCGTGTCAAAATTTTCTTGATCACTCGTCCGCCCGAGATGGGAGGGGCCCCCGTAGGCCCTAAACCCAGCGTCAGCGGTGTAAAGGCTATAGGTGGTGCTGTGGCACGCATATACGCTGAAGGTGGTGTCCTGGCCTTTTGGACAGGGAACGGACTTTCTGTAATGAAGATCTTGCCGGAATCCGCTATCAAGTTCATGTCATACGAGACCGCTGTTCGTTCACTCCATGCCCCTGTATCCGGCACACAGTACTCAGACCTTTTGGGATAGAAACGAGCTTTTGCCAGGTACTGGGATCATGTTGAAGATCCTCGAGACATAAGCGGTACTAGTCGTTTTTTATCTGGTGGTATCGGCGGCATATCCAGTCAACTCAGTAAGTTTTGAACCAGCGCAACTTTTCTATGCTCATGAAAATGTAGGTATATACCCTATCGAAACCTTAAAGGTCTAGGGTTCATCTTCTCTCAATATAAGTTATTATTGACTTCTCTGCAGACTCAAATGATGAGTATAACTGGTCAGAAGAGAAGCTTAGTGGGTGCCGCACGCAACGTCTGGGGAATGGGAGGGTTTAGAGCATTCTATCGTGGACTGTCTGTCAGTCTTCTCTCCCTACGTTGTGTTACTTTCCTTAAATCGATTCTAGATTGGTCTTGTTGGAGTTTTTCCGTATGTTGCCAGTCAAGCACGTGCCTTGTTCCTTTTACATTTTTTCGACAGATATGCTGCTATCGATATGAGCACGTTTGAGGCTCTCAAATTAACATACGCACGTTCCATTGGATCGGACGAAACCGGAACTCTCGCTCTCCTTGCCTTCGGAGGTGTTTCAGGAAGCGTTGGGGCTATCAGCGTCTACCCCCTGAATCTAGTCCGCACTCGACTGCAAGCTTCGGGCTCATCCGGTCATCCACAACGCTATACCGGTGTCTGGGATGTGGTTCAGAATACATATCGGCGAGATGGTTGGAGAGGCTTTTACCGTGGGTTACTTCCAACGCTGGCCAAGGTAGTCACTGTACCCCACATTTGAAAGAAAACTCGAGACTCAAAGAGCATCTATTCACAGGTCGTGCCCTCAGTGTCAATTACCTATTTGGTTTACGAGCATAGTAAGCGGAGGTGAGTGCAGCACGTCTTGGATTAGACGCGACCGCTAAGGTTTTGCAGGCTCGGCGTCTAGACTCGCATGACAGGGCCCTCTCACCGTAATATATAAGAATAGAATCTCTCGATTTATCTGTTACACATATCCTGTTATCTGTACCTCGCACAAAACATGCTTTCTAGGATGTGTGGTAAGCTTGGTTCGAATAGCGGCTCGTTTGTATGACAGGAAACTGCGGCATGTGAGCTACTCCACACGGAGTCGCGGAAAGAGGGCGAGTGCATTGTCCCGCAGAATGCTGCCCAATTTGTGCGGCTCCTGGGCATAATGATCCTCCAAATGCGATGTATACCATCTCGAAATCTCGATGCTAACAGCTATGGCCCAAAGTTTTTAATGGAAATGAAAATATCAGGCTCCGAGCGGAGAGAAGCTGTACCTGGATAGTCACTTCCGAAGAGAATACGATCCGACGGCACGAATGTGTCTACCGCAGCGAGTGTTGTTTGATGGGAGCTCAGGGCTGTTTCAAAGTAGAACGTTTTGAAATCGCAAAGGATTTCCTCCGGGGATAATGGACACCCCATGTAGTGTGATAGAGCAGCCACACGGGGAGCCAAAAACGGCGTGCTGCCTCCCAGATGTGCAAGAATGATCTTGACGTTGGAAAAGCGCCGTTTCTTGCCTGTGACAACGAGATGTGCGGCCGCCTTGTAAGTCTCGTTCGGAACCTTTTGGGATGCAAGGTTGTGTTTTGACATCTATGGAAGTATGAGATCGATCGGCAGGGGTACTTGCCTCGCTAATAGGGACCCCTAAGAAGGGATGAGGGTAAGGCGTTGATGAAGGCGTCTGTGCGCCGTGAAGGAAAACGACTGCGTGCCTCTTGTCCAATTCTTCCCAAATGGGATCGAATAGGTCGTCTGCAATGTACTCTATGTAAAATGGAACGTGAGTTTCAAGGGGGTTGGACGACCCAGAAAATTCCCACTGGCAGTGCTTCCAGTCCCATAAGACGAAACAAGTGCAAAACCGTCGGCGTCGAGATGATCTATGGCAAAGGCAATCTCATCGAGTGCACCTGGGGAACAGCCATCAGCAAGTGGGAGTCAGCTAGTTGCTTTTACCGAACCTTGAACGTCACACAGGGTGGGGAGTCCAGCGAGTAAACCAAACCTTGTGGGGTATGCTGCGCGCAGCTTTGACAGGTAAACGTTCGTACCCCTTACTTCACTCGCGTTCGTGGCGACGATAGGGGGTGGAGAAAGGATTGCGGTTTGGATGCCCATCTCATCCATGGCCGATATGGCTGATAATGGCTCCCAAGGAACGTGCCCTGGAGGGGTGGTCCAACCGATCTGGGCATTTTTTTTGATCTTCTCCTGGGCATCGAGAAAGACATGGTGGTGGACGTCTATGATCATTGGGTTATGGAAGCGGGAGGTAGGCGATATGGAAGAGTCAAGGTTGGTGAACGTATTTGGGCACGGAGTGGAATAAATGCAGTGAAGAAGATACAGTACCAACGGACATCTTTGGTGGTTCCTTCGGCAGCTATTAGGAGCTTCGCCGATGCAAGAAATGGGACAGGTTGATTCATTTCCTTTCAAACTCTTTACAGTGTTCGTCGCTGTACCTTACGAAAGAACCGCTCAAACTAAGCGGCGCGCGGAGGGAAAGATTCGCAATCACGTAGCCAACGTCCGACGGCTTCACCAAAGCTCCCTCTCGGTGAGCGTCGAGAAAAACCTTGAGATCCGATGCATCCATGTGAGAAGCACCGGTAGCCCTGAGTTTCTCCTGCATCTGAGGTAGCGTCTCAGTGCTTGTGCGAGCTTGAAAGGACGAGGGTGGATAACGTACAGCGGTGTCAACTTTTCCCGGGGCAATCGCCAATGAAACGAGGGACGGCTCTTCCTTGGCTAAAGTTCTGTCGGACAGCGACCATCAGAGCTGGTTGACCGGGATGGGAAATAAGAGTACCTCGCCAGACTGTTCATGGCAGCTTTGGCTGCGTTGTAGGCCCCCCAGCCAGGTGTATTTCCCGTCGCTGCACCGGAGCTGACGAATATAACACGTCCTGTTTTGGGGCTGGCGCGCAAGGCTGGAAGGGCAACCCTGACTGCGCTGACGAGTGAAAAGAAATTGACATCAAAGTGGTGTTTCCAGGAGTCGAGGGGTACGGTAGGATCTCCGAGACGGGCGAGGGGGTCGAGTGTACCAGCGTTCAAGATCAGGCCGTCGAAGACGGGACCAAATTTGTCTTTTGCCTGGCTGAACGCTTTTGCCTGGGCGGCCTCATCTGTGCTGGAGAATGATTTGTCTCATCACTGAGCAATATGGGCATACAGAAACTCACACGTCACACGAGATGGAAAGCAGAGACGTGGGATGGGCATCGATGAGTTGCGCCAGTGCAGGTGTGCGTGATCGGGCGAGTGCGATGACACTGGCGCTGTGCTCCTCGAGGAGCGACCTGACGACGGCGAGACCGATGCCTCTGAAAGACCGTCAGCACTGTCTGGGAGCACAAAAAGTGGATGGGCACTTGGATGCGCCGGTGACGACGACGACGGGCCCCTTGGCCATGCTGACTGAAGCGGAGCGCGACTCCGTGTCCGTGTCTGTCCGTGTCCAAAATTGTCTGGCCGGTTCTCGTCACGCCTCGTCCTTCTCTTCTTCCTCCTCCTCTACATCCAAATGGCTGCTCTCCGCGCTGCTTTCTCTCGCCTTGCCCCTGCACTTGCCAATGCACGCAACGGCGCTTCATTGCCCGTCCGTACCGCGGCGCTCACCCGCCCTTATGCGACCCAGTCAGAAAATTCGGTACGTACCAGAGCAACTGCCTGGCGGAAACTCATGCCACCCACAGATGACGGTCCGAGACGCTCTCAACGTGGCTATGGAGGAAGAGATGCTGCGCGACGAGTCGGTCTTCGTTTTGGGTGAAGAGGTCGCTCGCTACAATGGCGCATACAAGGTCCTTTCCTCGTTCCTTGCACGCGTCTGCGACTGACTCACCAATTCTAGGTCACCAAAGGCCTTTTAGACAAATTCGGTGAGAAGCGCGTCGTCGACACTCCCATTACCGAGATGGGTTTTGCTGGCCTCGCGGTCGGTGCCGCACTCGCCGGCCTTCGACCAATGTGTGTTCTTAACGTCTCATGTTTCGCCTCTCCTCACCCTCCCTTTCCCGCAGTTGCGAGTTCATGACTTTCAACTTTGCCATGCAAGCCATCGACCAGATTGTCAACTCCGCGGGTAAAACTTATTACATGTCTGGCGGAAACGTCCCGTGTCCCGTTGTATTCCGTGGTCCCAACGGTGCCGCTGCTGGTGTTGCTGCACAACATTCACAGGACTATGCTGCGTGGTACGGCTCGATCCCTGGTCTCAAGGTTGTCAGTCCATGGAGTGCCGAGGATTGCAAAGGTCTCCTCAAGGTGCGCCTTAGTCGCCATTCTCTGCTACGCAACCTCACATCATTTAGGCTGCCATTCGGGATCCCAATCCAGTTGTTTTTCTTGAAAATGAAATGATGTACGGCGTCGCTTTCCCAATGTCAGCCGAAGCCATGTCCGACAGCTTCCTTCTCCCTATTGGTAAAGCCAAAGTTGAACGAGAAGGTTCCGACGTCACCATCGTCGCACACAGCAAGATGGTCACCCATAGCTTGGAGGCCGCTGAGATCCTTGCTAAGGAGGGTATCAAAGCCGAGATCATCAACCTCCGCAGCATTCGTCCTCTAGATATCGATACCATCAAGGCGTCCGTCAAAAAAACTAACCGGTAAGATACTTTGAACTCGTAATCTATGGTTGATCCTCAAATTCCTCCAGCCTCCTCATCGTTGAAGGTGGTTTCCCCGCCTTTGGTGTGGGCAGCGAAATCTGCGCTCAGATAGTCGAGAGTGAAGCCTTCGATTACCTCGATGCACCTGTCGAACGTATCACTGGTGCTGACGTGCCAACACCTGTAGGTTTCGTATGGTGACATTCTCACATATCGGCTAACGGGTCTGTTTCTCTAGTACGCTAAAAACCTCGAGGACCTCTCCTTCCCTGACACACCACTTATTGTCAAGGTCGCTAAGCGTGCACTCTACAGAACCAACTAGTGTACGCGCACACCTCGCAATTTCTCCGTCACCCGGTGCTCGGATCGTACAATCATTGTAGACCTTACCCATAGTTATGCATATGTTAGCAGCATTCCTGAGACATGTTTGGAGTTCATTTCTTAATGGCAATTGAAACAGGGGACTTGTTTTCCAATGTTTAGGATTTACTTAGACGTATCCGGACAGCATTTGCATGAGCTTGCAAACCTTCGCAATCCGCTAATGTTGCCACGACTGGCCCCAGTTTCTGCAGTCCGTGTGCAGTGACCTCCTGTGAAGTAATATGCTTCTGGAAAGATGTAGTGTTCACCCCACTAAACTGACGAGCATATCCGTTCGTAGGGAGTGTATGGTTTGTTCCCGAGGCATAGTCTCCGCAGCTGACAAGCAGACTCATCAGCTATGCTTACGCCTCACACTGGCAGGAAATACCTTTCTGGAGACCAAGGGCCGATAAACACGCTGCCAGCATTCTCTACATGCCCCACCCAGGTAGAGGCATCCCGCAAGTGCAGGATGAGATGTTCTGGCGCGTACGCGTTCGAGAACCGCATAGATTCTTCTGGACTCGATGTCTTTACGATCAGACTCCGAGATATACTTTCCCGTACGATACCCACCCGCGGCAGAGCGCGTGCCTGCTTGTCGACCTCTTTTTCGACCTCCTTGAGCTTGTCGTCTGAGAGGGAAGACGACACCAAGACGACTTGGGAGTCGACGCCGTGTTCAGCTTGTGAAAGAAGGTCGGCGGCGACGAATGCAGGGTCGCATGTTTCGTCTGCAATGACCTAGGTTCAAAAACCGCGTTCGTCATTCGCCCAAGAACAACGAACGCGGTGCACGCTACACGACGTGCACGAACGCTCGCAACACTCAGAGAGCAACTCACTAGTACCTCAGATGGGCCAGCCGGCATGTCGATGGATACCAGTGCTTCCGTGTCGTTCTGAACGAACATCTTAGCTGCTGTTACCCACTGATTTCCAGGGCCAAATATTTTGTCGACTTTGGGACAGGTCTCAGTGCCGTAAGCGAGAGCAGCGACGGCCTGAGCACCACCCGCCCTAAGAATCGCATGCGCACCGACCAGATGAGCAACGTAGAGAACCTCGGAAGACACGCTTCCATCGGTACGTGGTGGTGTCGCGAGCACGATTTGCTCACAGCCTGCTACTTGGGCTGGGACACCGAGCATCAGAGCTGTGGAGGGTAGGACCGCGGTCCCTCCAGGCACGTAGAGCCCAACGCGCGCTATCGGTCGCGCAAAGCGTGAGCAAGTCACGCCAGGCATGGTCTCTACAACCAAGTGTCCGTCCTGGACCTGCGCCGCGTGGAATTTGCGTACATTGGCATAAGCGACGTCGATGGCATCTTTGACAGCTGGGTCTAACTTCTCAGCCGTGAATGGATAGAAAGGTGGGAGAAGGAGTGGAGTCTCGAGTTTTGCCTTATCGAACTTGGCCGTCAACTCGAGAAGGGCAGCATCACCTCTCTTGCGAACGTCGTCAACGATCGGCTTCACCTTGGGGATCATTTCATCGGACTTCAATACAGGGCGTTTTAGCAGCTGGGCACGTTCGGCTACACCAGTAGATGAGAGGTCCACGCTACGCATTGCGATGGGGACATCTGGATCGGATGGTTCCTTGCGATTCTTTGTAATGTCCTGGATATTCTTGTCGCTCGACACGAACTGAGATTTTGCATTGCCTGGGCGCCGTGTGACTTTGGAGGCCTTTTTATTCAGAGCTTCTTCGATATTCCGAACGCTTACGCCTGCGGCAACACAGCGCGCCAGCGCGAAATAAAACAGATCTGCGGCTTCGAACGCTATCTCCTCTTCAGTCTCCGCACGGCAAAGCTCGTCCGCCTCTTCTCTGATTTTGGCGTCCAGGAGCTCCCGGTCGCTGAACAATCTTCGAGTGTAGGATCCCTCGGGGGCAGACCCAAGGCGTGCTGTAAGAATGTTCTCGAGGGCCGCAATTCCGTCGATACCACCGAAGCACGAGGGTTGCGAGAGATGGCAAAATCCTGGACCGTGCTGGATGACGGAGAATTCGAGCGCATCCGAATCACAGTCTATGCGGATGCGCACGACCTCCTGCGCTGCTCCCGAAGTCTTTCCCTTTTCCCATAGGCCCTGCTTCCGTGATTGGTATATGCCTTTTCCGGTCAAGATGGATTGGGAGATAGACTCGCGAGACGAATATACGAGACCGAGGGATCTGCCTCCTTGGGCATGCGATGATACAATGGTCGGGAAAAGTCCGTCAGACCTGTCAGATATGACTGGAGCGAGGAAGGCATCTCCAATGGAGATGGATGTCTCGAGTTCAGAGTAGGGTATGACAAGCGACGCGCCGATCGAAGTGAGTTTTTTGATCGTGGAAGGGGTGGGCTTGTCTCCTGACAACACGTGGACAGACAAACCCGTAAAGAAGGAGGAGATGGAGCGGATGAGCTCAACATCAGTGGAGATCGTTTTGAGAAGAACGCCAGAGATGGCATTACGAAGAGAATCGGGCACGGCGTTGGTATTGGCGACATCGAGCAAAAGGATCAAGCGTGTGGCAGGGACGATACCTGCTAGTTTCTTGGCAAGGGAGAGGGGTACGATGGCCTTTTCTATGCCCCCGTCGAGATCGGCAATGATCTGCTCGGCGTCCACGGTTACTACATCCTCGATCAGCCACTGGGATGCAGACTTGATGGGGAGCTTGTGGGCGGGCCTGGAGATCACCGAAGTGACACGACAGACTGCGTGAAGGCGATCTTGCTGGACGTCGTCGGTATCGACGAGAACGAGGAATGGAGGAGACATGGCTTGCGGTGGTCAGGCTACTGGTCGTCACGCTTAGTCAGACCTAGTATGTCTTGCACTCGGACACTCGAGCATGGAGTACGATCCCAGATATCCTCAGCCGTTCACTCTCACTCAGGCGATCGCTTTGGATCCTGAAGTAGCACGGGATGGTCTGTTCTTGACATCATCATCCTATCGAATGCTAACACTGTAGATAGAGATAGCCCGCTTGAGAAATTCCTTGCTGCACTTGAAACGATCTCAAGCAGAATTACAAGAATGTTTGCGGGACCTCGGCCCAGAGGGAGACCTTGAAGTTAGCCAAGCCATAGAGGAAAACGAGATCACGATGCACGTATTCCATGTGTCCAACATTTTCCTCCGGTGCTAAGATGGACACAGAGCCTCACAGGACGAGCGCATATTTATGCTCAAGCTGGGATTGACACATCATGGCCATTCCGTCACTTTGGATCAGGCACCCGAGCCTCCTACACACTCCTCATATGTTCCTCGAGGCACAATCGATCATTCAGTTGGGTCTGACTCGGTCGGTTTGGATGATACTGTCCCTGTCGAGCACCCATCAGCGGTGAACCTAGAGACAACAGAAGCTGTAGAGCCGGAAAATGGCGTATACTTGTAGATCACTGGCACTTGTGCTCTCATTGTCACGATGCCTTCTCATTTGTAAACGGACATACAGAGGCGTAAATTCACACTGCGTATGGCTATTACACCATGTAACTAGATTCAGAATACTCGAGACGCTTTGTTGATAAGAAGAAACATTCTCGTGCAAATCGAAACCAATCAAGAAAAGTACATGAGCCTCGCCATATTTGCATGCAGCGGTTTGAAACCCTTTCGGAATGCTTCGAGGGTGCCTTCCGCTTGAGAAGAATCAGCCTGCGTAGCCGAGTCGGAGAAGTCTACAGTTCCCTGAGGATCGTAGTGATTCTTTGCGCGACTACAAACAATATCCGCATCTATACTAACTTTAGATAACATTTCACAGGAAAGGAAGGATAACATACAGTACACGGGCGCAGGGATTGACACAGAGCGTGTAGACCGCGCATATACATGGCAAAGAGCAAATGACAAAGATTGGAGACTATCCGCACTATGAATCACGGTTAGATGATACTCGCAGAGGACTCGAGCGGGTCTTACTTGAATTTGTTGTCGTCATATAGAACGTTATAATGCGCAGGGCGACTGGTACCGAGTAAACCTCCATGACTTTGCAGATACCAGTCGAATTCGGTGGGGTGGGCAACAACCTGGTCGACAACTGTTCCCGCAGGACAATTGCCACTCCTATCGGCGTCTCGCGGATCCCTCGGGAAGAACCGGACATGGTGTCGCTTCGCAACGACGATGACAGTGATCTTTGGACTGATCTTAAGTTCCGCACAGGCGGCTGGAAGAGTAAGTAGGGAGAAGTTCAGGACGATCGGTTGAAGTCGATTCATACCTTTCAACGCGTCGAGTTCTAAAGATAGGAGCTCAATAGGGTGCAAATAGATAATCGAAAGACGCACCTTTGTCCAAGACCTGTTGGAATTGACCCTCCGAAACACCATCTGATTCAAGGTTAGGCTGGATGGTAGGATACCGCAGGAAGCGAACCTCTGAAAAATATCAGACGCGTAGGGAGAAGATCACTATTCTTCTTCTCGACTGCTTGTCTGTATTTCATGTACATGGTCAACACATGCTGAAAGGTACAAGTCAGTCGTCGTTTCATTAGTCATGGATTTGAGGATGAAGAGACCTTAGCCATGTCCTTCAGATCTTGAATGATTTCTTCACGAGAACTCTGTACACGGCTGGTTGCTACGTACTTAGCCGAGTTAGAATCTACATTTCCGACAAGCGCCGTGAATGATGGACGGCCATCTGAGCCAGGTGCGGGATGAATGACGTCGGCACCTGATAGATAAACGAGTAAACTCTCCATTATCAAGCAATCTCAGGAACTACTTACCCATCACGATTGTCGGATTCCGAGGGTCCGTCAGAACAGTGACCGACTGAGGATCAGGGATGGTGTTGATTCCTCCGAGTTTGACGTTCATCCTTCGCAGTGTCAT
>JBBPLQ010000839.1:0-13674 GCA_038089855.1 Royoungia palumana
CAACCCAAAATATGAAACATATCGAACACCGTATGGACATGAATAAATACACTAGGCCCAAGTTTAGAAGGGACGTTTAGAGAACAAAAAAACGTGCGGGACACTTGGGAACCTCCCCGTGACGGCCAAACACACCTCGCTACTCTTCGGGTAATATTATATATCACGATCAATGGCCTGCTCGCATCGTCTCGTTCCAGGAAAGAATTAGACTGCGATGACTTGCGCCGTGTTGACGGGAACATCAGTGCTAAGCACCATGTTGGTATCACTCGCATTCTCGTCTTCGGACGCTTCGCTAATATGTGGCAGTACGTGAGTCATATCACATCCAAAACATGCACAGCATCATGTAAAAAGGAGGGAGAACTTACGATGAAGTGGTAGATCGAAGATCGAGAAGAATCCGGACGGCTCTGCACGAGGCAATCATGCTAGAAGCTTTCGTTTAGTCACACTAGCAACGGTATCGTGAGCGGTCAGATTACCTGGCACATATAGCTGGTGCGCGGCGATCATCAGCCGCGTTGCGCGTACATCATCACAGATGTGAGATACTGACCACAAATACCAGTCATATTCACCATCGCTACGGTGTAAGGTCGTCAGGATAATTCGGACGAAACAAATCAGTTGGTCTTACGTTCGACGTCCAAGAATCCAAACACCTAGAGACCAGTTGAACAGTGACGGAGGGGTCGAATTGAATGCAGGACTCACAGTGGGTGTAATGTAAGCGACTGTCGCCACAACAAAGTATACGATACCTTGCGAGTACAATTGCCTGATCAATGGAGATTTAGGCCGATTATTCGAGAGTCCCACGATAGTCAATACGAGGACCGTGAAGTCGTAGAACAGCGCTTGCGTAGCTTGACGTTTGAACCCCCGACTCCGAGAGAAAAAGTGACTCACAGTACACGAAGACAGTCGCGTTTATCTCGGCCTCTATGATGATAGTGACACACCCCTCACCCGGAATGTTTGTCACTTCGAGATTTGCCACGTCTAATTGAGAGGAGATGGATGGAAAAGAAAATTGGCATATGTTAGACTCGTACCTAATGCGAGAACAATCCAATGTCCGAGAGAAAGAACCAATAGCACGACGTGCACGAATCGGTTTCTCATCCAGATCACCCACCTATGTTCTTTGTAAAATGCGATCGATCAACGTGGACAAGTCTGTACTTACGTGCGGATCATGAGGTTTAAGGAGCAGCATGCCAAACCAATGTCTCCCACAATCTAACGTCACACCTTCAGCAAAGCGAAACGGAAAGTGGAAACGTGACTGCTGACCGCTATGGCTCTGCCACCAGCTGACGTGCAGGGATCAGTCGCTGAAATAAACACTGCGATAACAGAACTCACGCAGACAATTCAAGCCGGTCGAAGGCGCGGTCACCCTGATTGAACTTAGAATGTGGTGAATGAATCATTGATCATTGATATTCGGGATGTGAGCACTCACGTCAAAAGCAGAAAAACAAATGTGCATAACCGTCCGACAAGATAAGGGATCTTCGCGTGAAATTATATTCCGAAAAGTGCTTTGATGAAGATGGCATGTCTTACCAGAGACCATCGGATAGGTTTACGCCCAGAAATGACCGCGTACTCCACATCGAGGGATTGCAAATATTCCCACCTTGCAGGCGATCAGAGAGTATCCTGGTTTCACAAAGAGAGAAAGGGATGTACCCGTACAAGCCTAGCATGAGACATATCAGATTCGGTTGAACGTCCCTGACGCGATTTAGCAAGTCTGGGTTTGACCAGTCAACCATGGTTTCGATCGGAAAAAGGTGCAACTAGTCGACAAGTGTTGAGGAAGATCGTTCGTGCAGTGAGGGGAGGACTGGTGAGCTGTCCAACGACGCCGTTTCCCGCCAACCTAAGTATCTCTCATTAGTAGCTCACCCCGTCGCTGGACAGGCCAAGTCCTTACGATGTGACGAGATCTGCAGGGAAACTGTCTCATGGGTATTCAGGGCGCCGACTCGTTGTTTAGCTGACTGACGTCGGTTGGCGTTGGGAGTTCGGGACTCACCTCCACCCAGCGACCCACCGAGCACATTAACATTCCCAGGCTCACAAACTGCTTGTATGATGATTCGACCGCAATGCATTGTCATCATCTTTCTTCTCCCTTTGGAGCCATCGACCCTCCTTTGTGGCTGCCACTGGCTAGTATTGAAGCTGGGGGAGAAATGCCATCTTGGAAGTGAATCAAGAGACACGCCCATCCAAGGCACCTAAATGCTCTAAAAATGGTATGATTAAACTCAATAGAATCAGGTCACGATAGTGCACCTTCAGATATGTAACAGGGTATCGGATTACAGGGTATTACCGACCCTAGCATGAAAACTCCCTTCATCATGAACCCAATCGTGTACCTTCGAACCACAAGTGCCTAGAGTGGAGAAAAGAGTCAGATGGTCGTGCTTTTATTGAGAAATGACCATTTAAATGGGAGAAGGTAGTTTGATAGTCGAAAGTAAAAGATATCATATCACCCCACATGAGAGAGCCTACAATGTGGGTGGGAGTTTTCTATATAGAATTTCCCTACGACCGGTGGTGGGGCATCCCAACACGGCACAAGGCAACGATGTTCCTGACTTGAGAGATTTGCCACTGGTATGTAACTCTACCAGCACAGTGGCATTAGGCATACTCATCCGGACCGAGAACGAGAATGGCGAAGATGGTGTTCTAAGTGATTCAAGTAGATCGAACCGAATTTCTGAGGATTTTAGGGATCCGATGGAGAAGTTAGACAAAAAAAACAACAGCCCCAAATCTTAGAGGAACATTGATATTGAGCATTGAGTGCCACCAACGAAAGTTCGTATGTGGCAACCAACATGCGATAGCGACGCAGGGGAAGCTTACGTGTTCGATCTCGACAAGAAGCAGCTAGCTTGGCGCAGTTTTGAGATGAAGGTAAATTAGTTTCTGTATGCGCTGGGCATGGTGTAAGACTGGTTGCGTATGTAATAGGGAATAGGCGCATTTTGATGTGATCCACAGGACTGATCAAATGTGAGACATCATGGAATTCACCCTTGTTCGAGGATTGGAAGTATAGATGCAGCCAACCAAAGATAGAGGTTTGTGCCAGATCTTTTGAGGGTTTATTACAAAGTTACCGCTGGCATCAACAGGCCTCGTCTTCACTCTCGATGGCGTTGGAAGGTTCTACGGGACTCAAGGCGGGAACGTCGTAGGTCGAAAATAGCTAACAAACACTCTTGCCTTTTCGGAAGTGGGCAGAATTTTCGAAGGACGATCATACACATGTCAAGACAGCACTCAGGACAGGACAAGACCAGGCCTGCTTATACTTGCATCAACCTTGCGGTGGATCAAATTAGAAAGTAGAGATCACATGCTGGTATCTTACAGGGTTCGCCATGTTTCCCGCGATACTGATTTGGTGATATCAGATTGATTCATGGAGGACACTGGGGTCACACCAATCCTGAACGTGTCAATTTTTTGTCCTGCTATTGCAAAGAGTAAGTATGGATATGATGCTTTCCAAAAGAAAACAGACCAGTGCCAAGATGTCGGATTCGAGGACCCTTACTTCTTCCTCAAGTCGCTGCCGTTGTTTCGACAACATCTGAAGCCTACGCTCTTCGCGCTTATTCGCTGTCGGTGCTGTCGCTGCGCGAGACTGCATAGCTTGGGCTGCTTCCACCTGTTTCGATGTGCAGTCGATCACCGATCACCTTCAGGACGAAGGGCAAACCTTGCTTTGGATCAATGCCTGTTTTCGACTGAGGGTTTTCAGACCCTTTTCCGCACGTTCGATTAGTTCATTGATCTGTGGCTCGATCTCATCTGCGAGGTCTGCTTTATACCTACGTACGGTGCCTTCGTCTATAAGGAGGAAGACCTGGCGAGTATCAGTCCATGATAAGATGGGGAGGACGTGAAGTATACCCTCTGATTCTCCAGTACTTTGCTCATTCTCGGTAGATCGCATGTGCCATTACGGAGCAGTTGCTGAGCCTCGTAAGCCTGTTCCATAATGAGTACGTTCAGTCGACTACGCATTCGATGCTACCTCTTCGCAACAGTCTTCCATTGCGAGCACGCATTCCCTCAGGCTCGGTGGACAGACCGCATTGGCATCCCCACGATAAAGATCATGCGAGCCCGCAAAGACGGACTCTCTTGGTCTGGGGAGTGCTGACAGGCGCGGGGGCATCGAGCTGCGAAGAACGCGTCTTTGCCGGTGACGCGTCGGAAGCGAGTCGGAGATTGAAAAAATTACGCGGGAAGTATATAAGGTGCAACTCCGTCGCTGGTGCTCTTCAAGTGTCCTTCCAACCCCGTGAAAACGTTAGCCCTGTGCGCAGACTTGTTTCTGAATAGCGTCTGGTTTCAGGTTGGTGGAGCGAGGCATCCTTCTGGGTGCTCACGAGAACGAGCGCCGCTGTCTGGCTCGCTCTTGCCCTCTGTGGCTGAGTCCACCTTGCGGTGTCGATTCGTTGCAGGGGATCCGGGGGCTGATGTAGGGCGGCCGCGCGGCGTCATATTCCTGTATCTTCCGTACCCGCTCCTCTTGCGAGGAGTTGCTACTATGTGGCCTTGACGGTCGGGTGAAACCATGACGCATACAATCGATAATACCTTTGAAATCACAAGTCTTGTGCTAATGATGGATGTAACAAATTTTGAGTACATGCTTTGAGCATGTCTGTATTGAATCTTGCCTAGTTTGGTAATTTACTCCCATGATGCATGTACATGGAGTAGCCAAATTTTTGAGTTGGACCGGGTTGTCTCGACATGCAGACACTCGCGCGGGGAGTGCCTTGTTCGTGGCACTGGGCACTTCGCCCGCGTCCTCGACAACCGTCTTTGAAACCCCTCCCTGTCTTCTTTTCAGGTCGCCGCGCTGCTTCGACTGCAGCCAAGCCTGCTCCGGAGAGTGCAGAGACTCCCCAATACACCTATCCCAAGTATGAATTGTCCGAGGGAGACATCAAGCGGATCAACTTCCAGAGAAACATTGGTGTTTCTGCGCATATTGATTCAGGCAAGACGACCTTGACCGAGCGTGTTCTCTTCTACACTGGTCGAATTCGGGAGATTCACGAGGTCCGTGTTCCGTTCATCCTCGCGTGGATTCCCCGTTCATACAACACATACAGGTCCGTGGTCGGGATGCTGTTGGTGCCAAGATGGACAGTATGGAACTCGAGCGGGAAAAGGGTATCACTATCCAGAGTGCGGCCACCTTTTGCGACTGGGAGGCACCATCCCTCACGACCGGTGAAAAGAAAAATTATGCCATTAATATCATCGATACGCCAGGTCAGTCCTTTCAACACGAAATGTGCTTGCGCTGACTTGGGAAATGACGTAGGACACGTCGACTTTACCATAGAGGTCGAACGTGCTCTGCGTGTTTTAGACGGTGCCATTTTGGTCTTGTGTGCTGTATCCGGTGTTCAGAGTCAGACCACTACAGTCGATCGTCAAATGCGTCGGTATAATGTCCCTCGGATATCCTTCATCAATAAGATGGATAGGTGAGATTGCTGTGTGGGTGCGATATCAAACCATTGAGACGTGTTTTACAGGCCCGGTGCGAACCCTTGGAGAGTTATTGGTCAAATTCGGTCAAAGCTTAAAATCGCCGCTGCCGCCGTTCAAGTTCCTATCGGTGTTGAAGATGGGCTTGAGGGGGTAGTTGATCTAGTGCGCTGGAAGGCAATTTACAACGAGGGCGAGAAAGGGTATCTTTTTTGATTCGTTGCGTTGGATCTCAGATCTAATCATGCGTTCCCTCAGTATCAAGGTCGTGGAGTCGGACGATATTCCAGCTTCGGTCATTGACCTCGCCAAGGAGAAACGTGCGGAGCTCATCGAGCAGCTCGCCGAAGTTGATGATCAAATCGCTGACATGGTTCTTGCCGATGAAACCCCAACCGGTCTGCAGATCGCGGAAGCTATCCGCCGCGCCACTGTTGGTCTCAAGTTTTCTCCCGTCTTCCTTG
The DNA here is from genome assembly GCA_038089855.1 of Royoungia palumana. Taxonomy (NCBI): domain Eukaryota; kingdom Fungi; phylum Basidiomycota; class Agaricomycetes; order Boletales; family Boletaceae; genus Royoungia; species Royoungia palumana. Next base: position 6,024 of record JBBPLQ010000839.1, read on the forward strand.
GTTCGGCTATCAAAAATACGGCTGTACAACCTATGCTCGATGGTGTTTGCGCATACCTTGCTAACCCTGCCGAATCGACTGTCACCGCTCATGATACCAGATTGCCACATGGATCACCCCCGGTCCCGCTTGTCCCTGCCGCAGAAGCACCCCTTGTTGCATTGGCATTCAAGCTGGAGGAGGGTCGATTCGGCCAGTTGACATATATGCGGGTGTATCAGGGGACTCTAAAAAAGGGTGCTTTCATCTTTAATGCCCGCACAGATAAAAAGGTCAAGGTGCCTCGTTTGGTTCGTATGCACAGTAATGAGATGGAGGTCAGTAGTGTCCTCTCAGCCATCATGTCCCCGCACTCAACCGCTCTACAGGATATTGATTCTATCGGCCCTGGTGAAATTTGTGCTGTATTTGGTGTCGAATGTTCCTCAGGTGATACCTTTACGGATGGTTCTTCCAGCTTTTCCATGGTCAGTGCTGGTGTGAGGACGATGAATCAAACTCATTGACAATATAGACGTCTATGTTTGTTCCCGAGCCCGTCATTTCATTGGCGATCAAACCGCAAGGGCAAGAGACATCGAACTTCTCTCGTGCTCTCAACCGGTTCCAGAAGGAAGACCCTACGTTCAGAGTGCACATCGACTCCGAGAGCAAAGAGGTATCTGCCATCTCATTCCAACGCTTGGCTCTGTCTCATTATCGTGCTAGACCATCATTTCTGGTATGGGAGAACTCCATCTGGAGATATACATTGAGCGCATGCGTCGCGAATACGGTGTTATTGTCTCCAGTGGTAAACCTCGCGTGGCTTACCGAGAGACGATCACGGAGCGTGCTGAGTTCTACCATACACACAAGAAGCAAACAGGTGGTGCTGGTCAATTTGCCAGGGTGATCGGATATGTAGAACCTGTCGCCTTTGACCCAGAAAACGGTCAAGATAGGGAATTCGTCAACACCGTCATGGGTGGCAACATCCCGCACAATTATATCCCTGCATGTGAAAAGGTGCGTGTGTTATCACGTCCGTGAAATGCGAGATCACAGGAGAATTGAACCATTGTTTTTAGGGCTGGTTCGAGGCACTCGAAAAGGGCACTCTCTCGGGGAACCCCATCGTCGGTGCCCGGATGGTCCTGCAAGATGGATCGTACCACGTGGTGGATTCCTCCGAGCTCGCCTTCCGCATCGCGACCATTTCCGCCTTCCGTGAGATTTACTCGAATACGAAGCCAATCATCTTGGAACCGATCATGACGGTCGAGGTCGTTGCACCGGGTGAATTCCAGGCGGCGGTGATTGGGAGCTTGAATGCGCGGCGGGGGACGATTCTGGACAGCGAGGTACGAGACGAGGAATTTACGTGTACGGCCGAGGTACCGTTGAACGACATGTTTGGGTACTCGAGTCAGTTGCGGGGCGTGACCCAGGGCAAGGGCGAGTTTAGTATGGAGTACCGGGTGCGTCATGGTGTCCGGCGTGTCGTTCCGGCGCTGACGTTTTTTCTTTGTTTGGTAGACTCATCAGCCAGTGCTGCCGCACGTACAGAAAGAGCTTGAGGAGGCGCACAAAAAGACGATGCCTCAGGCAAAGAAATAGAGCTCAACACCGGAACTTATCATGGCACATATAGACTATCGTATCCACTTATTACTGCACGCACGTATCTATTGAACACGCACCCACTCTCACGACAACAAACATGCGGTCTAAATTGTGCGGAGTAGGAACGACGTCGGCGTCGATTTGCTTTTATTTTCGAATCGGACAAGCACGGTCGCCTCCGGCCCGGATTCATAAGTTACACATACATTACGATGCCAGCTCAAAGGCAAGTCTAGATATCATATAAGACTTGAGCTCCAGAAGTCCTCGAGTGATGACGAAGAAGAAAAGGGTAACATAGTCGATACAAAAGCTGGGTAACGCAAACAGCCTGAGGCAAATTGGTAATACAGTACGACGTACGCAGTCGCATCGAAGCGAGCCGTGGTCAAGTCCCCATGGACATGCTCGATGTGCCGACTGGAAGTTGTGTCGTCAAGGCGACATCGCCCTCCGCGCGTTCGCAGTGTTGGCTGCTTGCCGATGAGAACTACGCATATGTGGAGCTGAATGGTCGTGCATACCATCGATGGATTGTACGTGCGTCCAGGAGGGACCTGACGGCCCTACACGATACGATTGTGCTGAAATGTATTAGGATCGGTCGGTTTGCATATTCTGGTCCTGAATACCTTGCAGTCATGGCTGAGTGACCTCGTCAACGATGGCAACCAGAGACATTCGTGAAGAGCCCAGCTTACCCGATGAGCCGGTGATGTCAACCATCCCTGACACTATTGAGCGACACGACGACGACAAAGAATGTGATCATACCAGTGGACCCAAGGAAGCAAAAGACCTGTGAAAAACGATAGGTGTACGGTATAGCTAGGGTGCGCGAGTACGGACCATCGGTAAGACATTTGCCACCGCTGCTACAGAAAAATACAGGATGTGTTGCGAGCGCAGACGTTCCTCGAGGCAAGACTTGTGCGACTGACTCGACAGCTTCACGACGGACAATGAGAGGACCAAAAAGTCATAACACACGGCTTGATATGTCCTGAACAGAGAACCATCTCTAATTCAACGAAATAACTCACTGTATACGTAGACCGCCGCGCTCACTCCTGGATATTGAAGGTAGATGACACAAGCCCCGTCTGGTTTGGTGGCCTTGACGTTTGACCAATCTAAGAGCAAATTGAAAGGTTTCGTGAAGACAACCAAAAAGAAAAAAAAGACAAACCGATGATCAACAACGTGCAGTGTCCGAGAGCAGCAAGAGATATTAAAATATGTACCAGACGGGAATCATTCCAGATCACCCATCTGCTGGGATTGTGACTACGGGCCAACCAACATATACCGACATCAGACCAGACTCACGTGCGGATCATGAAATTAGTCGAGGCACATGCGATGGCAGTCGCTCCCGTTATCTGGAGTCGGGCGTCTGTCAACATGAACCATTTCGCTCAAGAAAAAAGGCGAGTCTTACGGCTATGAAGAAGGTTCCAGCTGGCGATCCGCGTGAGCTGCATGGCATTCTGAGCGAGAGATCATCGAGGACTGACATCGACATGCGAATTGACCAGACAAACTGCTCGTCGAAACCGCGCTATGTAGACAGGCGAGTTAGCTGCCTGCTTCAATGTCCGAATCGTCCTCAGTAGTGACTCACAGCAAAAGAAGCTGAATTAAAAGAAATAACCTTCCGACCAGGTAGGGAATCTAGTAGCCAGGGGCATTGATGCGATGACCCGGCGATACAACATATGGCTACCTACCAGTGCCCAACGGAAGGAGAGATGCCGGCGAACGACGGCACATTCTACGCCGAGATTCTGAAAATATTCCCATCTAGGGACAAGCGTATCCAAGGAGTTCACTGGCGCGGCAGAAGTTTTGACAAGGGATAAACATACCCGTGAATTCCCAGCAGCAGGAAGACTACATTCGCGAATATGGAGCTCAGGTGAGCTTCCACTCCTGGATCCTGCCACCAGTGAACCATGACGATTCAGACAACTGTCCCGCGTGTGCAGGTTCCTGGGCTTGTTTGCGAACGAAGAAGAGAGGGACAGGATGTCATTGTCAGTAAACGCTCAACGTCCACATATTTATTATGGTCGGCGTGATGATAGTGTGATTACTCAGAAGAACGTTATGCGAGACAGGCTCTGATTCAAAGGCGGTACGGGTGACGTAACTCACGCTTGGATGAAACGAGGCGGCTAAACAAATAAGCTGCGGGTCGGAGTGATCCGTTACGTGGCCTGGCAAGAATTCAAAGCCCCTTGGCAGCTCCGAAGCCTGCTGGTGTTTGAGACGATCACACGTTCATCGACTCATGCTCATCATCTAGCCACTAGAACGCGAAGCCAAGAAGCGCATTCAGGGTGTAGCAGACTATAAAGTAACAAGGGGCTATAGACCATTGACAAATCCTTCTACCACGGCTGCCACACCCCACGCTCCAGGGTCTGGTGGAACGTTTTCATCTCCCGCGATCACGTACGACGCACGCCCAAGCCTAGCCTTCATTCCCCTGGTGTTCTCCGCCCCTTTCTTTACTGCTTCCACCACTGCTCGGAAGTCTTGTGTCCTGCTCGTCGTCAATGTCGCAGACTCACAGAGCGGTGAAAGTGCATCGACAACAGTTCGATCACCTGGACGTGCGGGTGTATGTTTCCCAAGAGCGGCCAGGGCCTCTGAGAGCGGAGAATGCGAGTTGCTTGGCAGGCTCGGATCGTTACGCAGCGCGGTCGACCATGCGGTGAAGAAGATTGCGAATACTATGTGCCAGAAAAAGCTAAGGGCGGCAGTTTTATGAAGATTGCCAGACCTACAGGCACCGATGGTCCCACCCATTGTCCCTTCTAGTATCTCCCCTACCCTGGAAACAAACAAGGCCGGATTCAACAACAAAGGTTCCAGGTTTCCTTGGTCTAAGGCCTCGAGGACCGCTGTGATCACGAAAATTCGAAACTTCTGACATGGGATGATGTGAGGTCCAAAACTAACCTTTGGCACCACTAGTAAAGGTATGTCCACAATCTCCGTCGCCGACAATGGTGTCAAACCTTGTCATATCTGGTTCCGATGCGAACACACTTTGGCACGCGCCTCGGATCCCCTTTTTGACCTCTTCAGCTGAGAATCCGAGGTCTGTCCATGTATACCCCCCGACCAAATGATGTTCTCCGGTAGAAGATGAGATCCCGAGGCCATCTGGACGAAACGAAGTACGGATCGAATGAAGCAAGTCCGCAGCCTCTGACTCTACGTCGCGATCGTTTGAAACGTGTTGCGATGGCCAGGATCTTACCCCAACCCATGATAATGCTTCAGTTGGGGCATCGAGAAGGGCAAGTAGATCAATTGGGTTAGCCGGGGAGTTTGCTAAGGTCATTATTAGGTCAGAAAATAGGAGGAAACCAGTCGGATACCATTCACAATCTCTTCGATCCTCGTTACATTGGCGAGTGATATGGAGAAGCCAGGAGCATTCAAGGAGGTCATGTATGGTGCGCTATATATCCGTGCCAGTGTAATCCTAAGTGTGGCTGCAGCATCGTTCAGCAAGATGGATTGGATTATTGAAAGTATTCGGTGACTCGCCGAGTTCTTTCCGAGCCTGTTCGACGATGGCACCCATTTCAAGCACGGACATTCCTCCTAGGTTATTGATGAATAGCACGATCTCATCTCCTTCGCGTATCCAGGTTTCGTGAGCCTCGTGCCTCGAATCTCGTTCTATGCATGGTTTGGTCTCGAGTAAGTTTCGTAAAAAGATACCGTTCGTAACAACCGTACCGGTATATACTGCCGATCCTTCCCAGCTTCCTCCGCTTCTCCTAATGACACTCACCATTTCTGTGATAAGCCTCTCCGGAGAAGTGAGCGGAACACGGTGCACCCCGGGTTCGTTATGAAGTCCGAGGCCTAGTTCAATTTGCCCATCGCCAATAAGCTCAGAAGCTGTCGCAGGAAATATGACAAATCGACGTCAGCTTGTGCCGATATCAAATCGTCATAAGATGAAACGCACAGGAATGAGGTTGTCGACCAGGAACGTGACAGTGACCGAGAGTGGCACCTATACTTCTCAAATGTGCCACCAGTGCATCGCCGAGCAGTTTTGTCCGTTCGAGCGTGGGTTTGGCATGCATGCCGTGTCTCAAAGCTAAGAATAGCTGCGGCATCATACAACGTCATCGTGGTGGATCATATGAACGCACCGCCATCCGCTCCGAATGTGGCGTAAGCACCCAACACTTTACACACAAAGATATTCCCTCCGAGCCCCCTTGGACCCACCAGGCTTTCCTCTACCTCGTTTCCTCGCGTCTGTGGAAGAAGCGAGACGTCATCTGCGTTCAGGACGGTCGTGATATTCAGGCCTCGGTATTTCGCCCGCGCTTGTTCGATCGCGAGCCCAAAGTTGAGTCTGTCTCCAGTGTAATTATTGACCACGATTACCACATCTCTTCCTTTCGCTACGCCCTCTGCCGTCTTCCCGAGATCCACGAACGCTGCGAACTCGATGGCGGCGAGTATTTGCTTGGCACTAGGGCTAGCGAAGATGTCACCGGAAACAATGGAGGTGAGCATGCCGTGCCCGACGTAGCCGGCGTGGGCCGGTTCATGGCCAGCGCCGCCTCCCGAGATTACGGCAATGTCTGTGCACGGACGTGCAAGATATACTGTCTTGGTTGGAGCATGACTACACGGTCCACATAGGGGTTGAATAGTGTAAGCCTTCAAATAATGAGATTGGAGAAGTACCCACAGTCGCAACGCTGGATTCTGAGCTACTGTTCCTCTCAGGGAGGCAAGTACGAGGCCTTGTGCGGAATCAAACACATGCTTGTTTGACATTGTCACGACTCGGATCCAGACTGCCTGAGGTGGGGGGAGTAAAGATGTGAGATGACTCGGTCACATTATAAGTGTCACTGTGGAACAAGCTGGGGAAGCGCCTGTCAGCAGACCGTATCATATCAGCAGATGCAATATAAATGCATCCTCATTTTTCCCACTAGGCCCCAAAACAGTCGAATAGGCGTTAACCACTTGTGCATTTCCCCTCCGAGGAACGAGATTAAGGCCTCTTGATCCGTACCTCTGAGAGTCAAGAGACGCGCAAAAGAAACAAGCATACGTCTTGTCGAGCGCAAACACGAGCTGCCTCTACCTTCTCCGGGCCTCCCCTTGAAGCAACGATTTCGCGAATCGGAATTTTGTGATGATGAGGGTTTCCTCGTCCGATTCATTACGACATATCTCGACTGCATTACAAAAGAGTAGTACTATGTCGATGGGGACCGAGTACTGAGGATAGAAGAAAGGGAACGTCGATGTTTGTGCGTGCACATATCACGTGATATCTCACAGATCGAATCGCGGATCGAGTGGTGCAAAGCCTGAGCATGTGTCCACTGCTGGACTGAAGAATTTGAGCTTCTGGTCGAGGAGATGCGACAGATCCTTGATTTCCTCAAGTGGGAGGGACTGGGTTGGGGCGGACGAAGCCAGTGCTTTTTCTGCAAGGTGGGCATCGTCCTCCACGAAGGTTAATATACCTATGCACTTCGACAGGCATCGTTCTGCCGTGCTCTTACTGCAGCCCTGGGACTTTTTCAGGCTGACATGTCGGGATTCGTCAGGTGGGAAGTTCTCTCAGCCAGACCGTGATGCAGGTACATACAACCTTAATTAATCCTGATGCGCCCAGAGGTGACACAGTGACGCGTGACGATGACGTTAATGCGTTGTTCAGGACTTATGCACCACTCGCAATATCAATTTACTGGAAGCCGACACTCAGGTGCACATGTTTTGCCTATCCTTCCTAACATTTCGCATGCTCTTCCAGATAAAGTTCACATGCTCCGACGAGTATGGAGAGAATGGTGCACCAATTATATCCATGTTCTCTGGCAGGCTCTGGTGTTTGCAAAGCGAACGCAGCTAAGCAACATGTATATGTCAGACATTCAATAGTAACCCGTTCCTATAGCAGTTTCGGCGAATTTTGAGCTGCAGGGGCATCATACATATATGTACCATCAGGGTCTCGTGACCGCGAGGGTACTGGCAT
>JBBPLQ010000840.1:0-13660 GCA_038089855.1 Royoungia palumana
GAGACCTACCTGCCTATTATAGTAGTGCTGACCGCCCAATATGGTAGTGCTGACCAGGCCTGTGACACAACTTCCATATTAGGCAGGTATGCCCGGACAGCACCATGGAAAACCAACTGCTTTTCCCGGGTAAGATATATAGAAGTTTACTCTGCACTTCTGGAAACGTTCTGTTACGTCGTCTAGTAATTAGCTTACTCTATCCATTAGAACACTTACGTTTATTATTATAAAATGATGTCGTTCCTCTTCCCATGAAATATATTTTTATCCTCCATGGGAACGAACCTTAGTTGATATGTGAAACATATTATTCCTTATTTAGTTAGCCATTCATATTCTTGTCACACGCTTCACACACTTGTCTTAACTGGTGACATCCTGTGTGAAGGCTTACCAAGAACATGAGAACATTTAGTCATTATTTGACTAATGATTAACCACAGTTGCTTACGCAACATCTCATGCACCCAGTATAAAAGCTGGCCATAAAGCTGATGAGACATCAAGTCGAATAATCCCCTTGTATTCTTTGTACTGGGGCTTAACTTTCGCCAGCTCTCATCCCATAGTATCATAGCTATACCCCCAACCCTCTCCATTCCTGACATACATAAACATTGAAAATTTGTCAGAAAATTAAATGAAAAGACTGATAGAAAATGAAAACACACAGATCTGTGTCATCTCCAAATACAGCTAAACCTTCCAAGACTATGACATTGTGCCTTAGTCTATCCTTGAGCCAAGCACTATGAAACTGATAAAGAGAACATGGGTCACAGAACTGTCTGTCTGTGTGGGAAAATATACAAAGGTTACATACAAACTAGATACATTTAGTAGAATGTCAGAAATATGCACTTGAACATACACATACATCCTAAGACAATGGTCATATGGCAAGTATCCAAATGATCAGTGTTTGAACAGTAAGCAAGCATCCAGAACAAGGACTGACATGCTAGGAAAACATACACACAGCATCAGTGTCAACAGGTAGAGGTTCAAACATCAAAAAGACAACATACCACCTAAAAGCATGCAAACATAGGGAAAATGAGGGACATAGTTCTGGCACCTGTGAAAGATTCTCACATACAATCTAAAAATGCAGCAGTGTCAAAATGACTAGATTTCAATTCAGGAAGAATAAACACTAACTTTCTGAAGATAAAGCAAAAGTAAACAAGTAAAGTGATCAGATAAAATCCATTGAAACACTTAGATAATAACATACTTTCTGGAGACATGCATGGAGATCATGAAATGTGGCATTAACAACAGAAATCCAAATTGACCACATACAGTCTGAGGATGTCATACATCATCAAGTGGTCAAATCACTTTCATGAGTGAAGAAGCATCACTTACTTTCTGAGGATGTGCAGACATTGTCAGATGGTCAGGTCAACTTCATGCATCCATTGAGAACAATCACATACCTCCTAAGGATGTGCAGACATTGTCAAATGGTCAGGTCGACTTTATGCATCCATCGAGGATGGTCACATACTCTCTGAGTATGTGCAGACATTGTCAGATGGTCAGGTCAACTGCATGGATCCATCGAGGACAATCACGTACTCTCTGGAGAAATTGTCAGATGGTCGTGTTGACTTCATGGATCCATCAAGGACAATCACGTACGAGCTGAGAATGCACAGGCATTGTCAAATGGCCAGGTCGACTTCATAAATCCATCGAGGATGATCACGTACGAACTGAGGGTGCACAAGCATTATCAAATGGTCAGGTCGACTTCATGGATCCATCGAGAATGATCACGTACTTTCTGAGGATGTACAGGCATTGTCAGATGGTCAGGTCAACTTCATGCATCCATTGAGGACAATCACATACCTCCTAAGGATGGGCAGACATTGTCAAATGGTCAGGTCGACTTTATGCATCCATCGAGGATGATCACGTACGAACTGAGGATGTGCAGAAATTGTCAAATGGTCAGGTCGACTCCATGCATCCATTCAGGACGATCACATACTTCCTGAGGATGCGCAAGCATTGTCAGACAGTCAGGTCGACTTCATGCATCCTTTGAGGATGATCACGTACGCTCTGAGGATGTGCAGACATTGTCAAATAGTCAGGTCAACTTCATGCATCCATCGAGGAATATCACGTACTCCCTGAGGATATGCAGGCATTGTCAAATGGTCAAGTCGACTTCGTGCATCCTTCGAGGATGATCACGTACGAACTGAAGATGCACAGACATTTTCATATGGTCAGGTCGACTTCATACATCCATCGAAAACAATCACGTACTCTCTGAGAATGCGCAGACATAGTCAAATGGTTAGGTCGACTTCATGGATCCATCAAGAAAGATGACGTACTTTCTGAGGATGTGCAGACATTGTCAAATGGTTATGTCAGCTTCATGGATCCATCGAGGATGATCACATACTCTCTGAGGGTGCACAGACATTGTCAAATGGTCAGGTCAACTTCATGGATCCATCAAGGATGATCACGTACTTCCTGAGCATGTGCAGACATTGTCAGATGGTCAGGTCAACTTCATACATGCATCAAGGACAATCACGTACTCTCTGAGGATGTGCAAGTATTGTCAAATAGTCTGGTCTACTTCATGCATCTATCAAGGATGATCACGCACGAGCTGAGAGTGCACAGGCGTTGTCAAATGGTCAGGTCGACTGCATAGGTCCATCGGGGTCGGTCACATACGAGCTGAGGGTGTGCAGGCATTGTCAAATGGTCAGGTCAACTTCACGGATCCATCAAGAATGATCACGTACACTCTGAGGATGCACAGGCATTGTCAAATATGGTCAGCTCCACTTCATGGATCCATAGCAGACAATCACGTACGAGCTGAGGGTGCACAGCCATTGTCAGACAGTTCATGTATCCGTTGAGGGAGATCACGTACGAGCTGAGGGCGCACAGACATCGTCAAATGGTCAGCTCGACTTCATGGATCCATCGAGGACGTTCACGTACGGGCTGAGGATGCACAGGCATTGTCAGGTGGTCAGGGTGACCCCATGGATCCATTGAGGATGATCACGTACGAACTGAGGGTGCGCAGGTATTGTCAAATGGTCAGGTCGACTTCATGAATCCTTCGAGGATGATCACGTACTTCCTGAAGATGCGCAGATATTGTCGGATGGTCAGGTCGACTTCATGGATCCATGGAGGATGATCACGTACTCCCTGAGGATGCGCGGGCATTGTCAAATGGTCAGGTCAGCTTCATGGATCTATCGAGGATGATCACGTACGAGCTGAGGATGTGCAGGCATTGTCGAATGGTCGTGTCAACTTCATGGATCCATCCAGGACGATCACGTACGGGCTGATGATGCATAGGTATTGTCGGATGGTCAGGTTGACGTCATGGATCCATCAAGGACAATCACGTACGAACTGAGGATGTGCAGAAATTGTCAAATGGTCAGGTCGACTTCATGGATTCACCAAGAACGATCGCGTACTCTCTGAGGATGTGCAGACATCGTCAGATGGTCAGGTCGACTTCATGGATCAATCCAGGATGATCACGTACTTCCTGAGGATGCACAAGGATTGTCAAATGGTCAGGTCGACTTCATGGATCCATCAAGAATGATCACGTACAAGCTGAGGATGTGCAGGCATTGTTGAATGGTCAGGTCGACTTCATGGATGAATCAAGGATAATTACATACCAACTAAGAATGCACAGATGTTGTCGTATCGTCAGGCAGACTTCATGGATTCATCGAGGACAATCACGTACAAGCTGACAATGCGCAGGCATTGTCAAATGGTCAGGGCAACTTCATGCATCCGTCGAGGATGATAACGTACACTCTGAGGGTGTGCAGGCATTGTCAGATGGTAAGGTCAGCTTCATAACTCCATTCAGAACAATCACGTACGGGCTGAGGATGCGTAGGGATTGTCAGATGGTCAGGTCGACTTCATGGACCCATCGAGGATGATCACATACGAGCTAAGGATGTGCAGACATTGTCAAATGGTCAGCTCGACTTCATGGATCCATCAAGAACGATCACATACTCTCTGAGGAAGTGCAGATATTGTCAGATGGTCAGCTCGACTTCATGGATCCATCGAGGACAATCACGTACAAACTGAGGATGTACACAAATCATCAAATGGTCTGACCAACTCCACGAATCCACCAAGGATGATCACGTACTTCCTGAGCATGTGCAGACATTTTCAGATAGTCAGCTCGACTTCATGGATCCATCGAGGATGATCACGTACTTCCTGAAGATGCGCAAGCATTGTCAAAGGTCAGGTCAACTCCATGCATTCATCTAGAACGATCACATACGAGCTGAGGATGCGCAAGCATTGTCATATGGTCAGGTCGACTTCATGCATCCATCGAGAATGATCACGTACGAGCTGAGGATGTGCAGGCATTGTTGAATGATCAGGTCAACTTCATGAATCCATCGAGGACAATCACGTACGAACTGAGGATGCGCAAGCATTGTCAAATGGTCAAGTCGACCTCATAGATCCATTGAAGACGATCACGTACACTCTGAGGATGTGCAGACATTGTCAGATGGTCAGCTCGACTTCATGGATCCATCAAGAACAATCACGTACTCTCTGAGGATGTGCAGACATTGTCAAATGGTCAGGTCAACTTCATAGATCCATCGAGGATGATCACGTACGAGCTGAGGATATGCAGGCATTGTCGAATGGTCGTGTCAACTTCATGGATCCATCCAGGACGATCACGTACGGGCTGAGGATGCATAGGCATTGTCAAATGGTCAGGTCAACTTCATGTATCCATCAAGGAAGATCACATACTGTCTAAGGTTGTGCAGGCATTGTCAGATGGTCAGCTCGACTTCATGGATCATCAAGAACGATCTCGTACTCTCTGAGGATGTGGAGACATTGTCAAATGGTCAGGTCGACTTCATGGATCCATCAAAAATGATCACGTACTCTCTGAGGCTGCGCAGGTATTGTCAAATGGTCATGTCGACTTCATGGATCCATCGAGGACAATCACGTACGAACTGAGGATGTGCACAAATCACCAAATGGTCTGGTCGACTTCATGAATCCATCAAGGATGATCACTTACTTCCTGAGCATGTGCAGACATTGTCAGATGGTCAGCTCGACTTCATGGATCCATTGAGGATGATCACGTACTTCCTGAGGGTGCGCAAACATTGTCAGATGGTCAGCTCGACTTCATGAATCCATCGAGGACAATCACGTACATGCTGAGGGTGCACAGATATCAAATGGTCAGGTCGACTTCATGCATCCATCGCGGACGATCATGTACTTCCTGAGGATGCACAAGCATTGTCAAATGGTCAGGTCAACTTCATGCATCCATCCAGGACGATCACGTACTCTCTGAGGATGTGCGGGCATTGTCAAATGATCAGGTCGACTTCATGAATCTATTGAGGATGATTACGTACTTCCTGAGGATGTGCAGACATTGTCATATGGTCAGGTCGACTTCATGGATCCATCGAGGACGATCACGTACGAACTGAGGATGTGCAGACATTGTCAAATGGTCAGGCCGACTGCGGGCATCCATCGAGGATGATCACGTACGAGCTGAGGGTGCGCAGGCATTGTCAAATGGTCAGGTCAACTTCATAGATTCATCGAAGTCGGTCACGTACTCTCTGAGGGTGTGCAGAAATTGTTAAATGGTTACGTCGACTTCATGGACCCATCGAGAACGATCACGTACTCTCTGCGGATGTGCAGGCATTGTCAAATATAGTCAGGTCGACTTCATGAATCCGTCGAGGACGATCACATACGAGCTGAGGGTGCACAGGCATTGTCAGGTGGTCAGGTCGACTTCATGAATCCATCGAGGAAGATCACATACGAGCTGAGGGTGCGCAGACATTGTCAAATGGTCATGTCGGCTTCATGCATCCATCGAGAATGATCACGTACTTCCTGAAGATATGCAAGCATTGTCAAATGATCAGGTCAACTTCATGGATCCATCTAGGACGATCACGTACGGGCTGAGGATGCGCAAGTATTGTCGTATGGTCAGGTCGACTTCATGCATCCATCAACAATCACGTACTCTCTGAGGATGTGCAGACATTGTCAAATGATCAGGTCAGTTTCATGGATCCATCGAGGATGATCACATACGAGCTGAGGGTGTGCAGGCATTGTCAAATGGTCAGGTCAACTTCATGGATCCATCGAGGACGTTCACGTACGGGCTGAGGATGCACAGGCATTGTCAAATGGTCAGGTCAATTTCATGGATCCATCCAAGACCTTCACGTACCCTCTTAGGATGTGCAGGCATTGTCAGTTAGTCAGATCGAACGCATGGATCCATCAAGAACAATCACGTACAGGCTGAGGATGCATAGGCATTGTCAGATGGTCAGGTTGATTTCATGGATCCATCAAGAACGATCGCATACTCTCTGAGGATGCACAAGCATTATCAGATGGTCAGGTCGACGTCATGGATGCATGGAAGACGATCACATACGAGCTGAGGGTGTGCAGGCATTGTCAAATGGTCAGGTTGTCTTCATGGATCCATCTTGAATGATCACGTACGAGCTGAAGATGCACGGAGATTTACAAATGGTCAAATCGACTTCATGATCATCGATGATGATCACGCATACCTCCTATGGATGCGCCAACATTGTCAAGTGGTCAGGTTGACTTGCCCGATTGGTGGATAACAATCACGTACTTGCTAAGGATGTACATATGTTATTAAATTGTCAGGGTAATCTCACACATTTGAAGCAATGACCTACAAGCTGCCCAGAACGATGCAAATCAGTCTGCTCAGTTACCACAGAGAAACACAAATAACAACTTACATACTGGTGCATGTAAAATGGCACCGTCATTAATTAAATTGACTCCCCAATTTGGTGATTGCCACCCACAATCTGCGTCGATCCATCCCGTCAGTGATGTTGAGCAGGAAAACAGTGAGTAGAATACATACCTGTATATCGAACAACATTTCCAATCATCAGTTACATTTTTGCGCGCAACCATGCGTACGTACATCCTGTGCACAAGTGCATGTCAGTGTTAACCCTGCAATCATTTGTATCACATACAAACTACGGTAGACGCAAATGCTCTCTATTAATACTTGATTTCGATGACGACGGCGGCCCAGACTTACGTTCTAGAAAATCAACGAAATCTGAAATTAGTGTTCAATGTTGTATTTATATCACCAAAGTCGAACCTCAATTATCTCGGCAATACTTCTCACTCTCGACTCCAGGCGTCTAGTCCATCCGGTATATACTAAAGCCTTACGTCGGTGTCAGCAAAATTAATGTATAGATTCGTATATGTCTCTCACCTTGCTTGAGGCGAGGCCTGCTTTCAGATATGGTACCCCTGCCCAATACAGTGCTTGGATCATCCACGACATTACCCATTGCATGTCAATCGTCTCTATCAACTCCTTAACTTCACCTTCTAGCTCCTCTAACCCTTCGTTGGCGCCGGTCGCAGATAGGGATAAACAAGCATGATAAAACCATGATATGAGCGCATACTCAGGTGCATGCCTGCCATCCATACAAGCCCCTGTAATTTCTCTGAGACAGTCGACCATGAGCCTTGCATGCCATGTAGCAGGAGGATAAAAGAGGATGCCCGACCGGGTCTGATCGGTAAGAAAATCTCGTAGCGATGCATGATATAATTCGATCACTTTTGTATCGTCCTCAGGAATCTGAAGGATAGAGTGGCATCCATCTAACGCTGCGCGAATGTCATGAATCTCTAGGAGCTCAATCTTTTGGGGCTTCTTCTCGCCATGCAAAATTTTGGAGAGACCCTCGACGGCGAGTGGGTATCGAAGATACATCAGGCTTCCCATGACAATGTGAAAATACTTGTACCCCTTGGCCTCGTTGATAACCTGAGCATACAGGCAGTCCAAGCCTGTATGAACGCTCAGAACGTCCTGCAACAGTGTCTCTGGAGCGCCTTGCCCACGGATATATCGGACAGCCGTAGCAGCGTACACGAACAGGCCTTGTGACTTTTTCACGAGTTGGTTGACGGACGATTTCGATGGCCAATCCAACAGCCCTTTGCACTGAAGGCGCTGTTGTGTTCGCCTAACCTTCGCAAGCTCTTGGACAAAGTATCTTCGAATATCCGATTCCGATTCCGTAAGAGAAAGTGACTGGACATCGCCGCACCTGCCGTCCGGTGTAAAACAATCCGCGATTTTGGGCTTGAATCGACTGGTAAGGAGGAATCGGAAGGGTGGTTTGTTCTCACGAAGCCACTCGATGAACCGGCATATTCTCTCTTGATCGGCGCATTCATCGAGTCCATCGATAACGACCAGATTGAGGTCGGCTAGACTGACACTGGCGATGGGTGTGTGGGCGAGAAGACATTTCGAGAGCTGATTCTCGAGCGAAAGTCTTGAGAGCGGATCCATAGACGCTGGAGAACAGTTCAGAGCTTCCTCTATTTGCTTCTTTGCTAACGGACTCTTCTCCGCGATTTGCCATGCTAGGGTAGCCGCAAGTTTATGGATGTTTTCGCGGTCTCCTGCCTTCCTCCAGAAAAAGAAAGTCGCCGCTAGTCGTTCACATTCGGCGTATTCTTTTGCGATGGTGTGTGCGACCGTGGTTTTGCCAGTACCTGCAGGGCTACTCAACCAGCATACGCGGGGGCCCGTACTGCTATCAGCCCATGATCGAATGTCATCTAGTACTTTGGTGCGGGTCTCAGGTTGGCATGTGACAGCGTGCTCATCCTCTCTCTTGGTAGAATCATAGAGAGCATCCTGGACAAAATGGGGGCGTAAGAGGTCGAATACCGTATGTCGCACTGCGCAGAAGTAAGTTTGACCTGCACTATTTCCGATCTCAGACTCACAGTTGCCTGTGTCGTTAAATTTTAGAGCAATGCTGCCACCTGATCCTCCGCTACCTGCGCCACCATTTCCACCTGCATTCCCTCCACTTCCACCCGCTCCAGCTACAAAGAGATTAGTGGGCAAAATTAGAGAAGTTTTGAAGATAAATGGCGTTACCTGTTATATTCCCTATATCTACGAGAGGTTAATGTTGGTCATCACACTGAATCAAATGACGTACTAATGTGGGTGATCGACGTTGTAGGAACCAACGCCATAGTTGAGGGAATGTAGAGATGGGGTCGTGTTTAGGTGCGGATGTTGGATCGTATCTGCACCAGACGTTGTGCACTGCACTTATTTTTAAAACTCCGCATGAAAGTTAGCTCCGCCCGCACGCACGGAGAATCGTGATCAGTCGTCAAAAGAAGCAAGCATGTGCAAGTAGTGTAGACCTAGCAGCCAAGTCATTGTGCATGGCCTAACCGCTACCCTAAAGCCCAACCACCGCGCCTATAACCCAGCTAACGCATACGGTATGGCCCAACTAACCGCACCTATCTCCCAGCCCCGTCGAACACACCCAACAACCACACCTACATAATAACCACCCCATCGACACTCCAACCACCGCCTCCATGGCCCAACGGCGTTTGCATGAACGCAGGCACGAGTGCATATGCAAACGTTACCACGTCCGCGTGCTTGCTCTTCGGCACGTCTATACGGCTATCCATGCTCACTCCTATCCTACTCAACAGTATCGGTGGTCTTCACACGAATAATAATTCGCTCAAATTTCTGTATTTAATCCTTTCCCATCAATATCGACACCGTGTGCGTCGTTCTAGGGCTTCAAATCGCCTTCAACGCCTTCAATGCCTCCTGAACCTCCTGGCCCTCCAGCTCGGCTCGACACGTTCGCATCGACACAGCGTCGTTCCCCAACGCCTCTGGTGGTCCCCTGAAGCCTGTAAATGCTGCCTGGCACGTCCGTTTCACCTGTCGACTCGTCTAGCTCGCTCTGGACTCCTTCAGGTGAGTTCTCTTACTTCCTTCGTTCAACCGTTCGCACGCGCGTTCTGGCACGTTATGCAGCGTCGTCGACCCGTTCCCATCAGCCTCGACACTCCTCGACAGCCTTGACGTGTCTGCGTTGCCTCCCGAGCCGTCCAGTTTACCCGGAGCTCTAACTGGTGAATCTTATTTGTTCCTGCATTCCAGTGTTTCGTGTGGCCATACTAACACGTTCTCCGGGTTCTTCAGCACGTTTCCAACATCCTCGATGCTTCTGGATACTCTTGACGCATCCGCTTCGATTTCCAGGTCGCATGGGTCGTTACTGGTAGCCGTCCTTGGTGGGTTCCTCAGCTCTAACCATCCGTTCTGATGTATCTTGCAACTCCTTCCACTGTCCCTTGACATTCTCGACGTTCCTTTGCGCTCTCGATGTGCCTGCATCGCCGCTAGTATGCTCGACGTCACTGCTCACGCACCCAGGCTGGCCCTTAGGTGAGCAGCTCGGGTCTGACCATTGCGCCAGTTCGCGTGCCCGTACTGACATCGTCTGCGTGTCCTCAGGTCGGTTCCGCGGATCCTGGTCGCGCCTCGGGCACCTCCAGGTACGTCTGTGCGTTCTCGCTTGTGTCCAGTTGTGTCGACACGTCCAGTGGCTTCCCCAGACTATCCGCGATGTACGTCTCCCACTGGCGTTGATGTATCTGGCACGTTACCAAAACACGGGCAACCTCAGCGTTGGGGAAGATGACTCCTTCAGGGACTTGCCCTGTGCGTTATCCGGTACGTCTCCAGTTCTTCTTCCATGATTTGGCGACTAAATATTGATGCATTCCAACGTTCCAGCAGCTCGAATAGTCACCGGCATCACCTTTCGCTTCCTGGACCTGACCCGCTTGCTTTCCAGCTAGCGTCCACCTTTCGACTCGTTTCGGGTCGCAACGTGCGCTGCTAATTGCGCCAGCCTTCCGACACACTCCCCCGTTTGTATTAACACCATCGTCGTTTTCGCGGCTCTGATAGTCCTCAACATCGCTCACCGCCTCCTGTACCCGATCTTCATCTTGACTTGACATGTTCGCTCCCGTGGTCTCTGGGAGTTCCCTAGAACCGCCTGGGACGACGGCTTCGCCCCCCAGGCGAATACTTTGGGCTCTGGGTCTCTGGCCGTTGCTCCGTCCATTCTGACTTATCTGGCATGTTGTTCGACTCGATCTCAACATCCTCAACACGTCTCGATTGCTTCGACATGTCCGCTTTGTCTCCCGGATCGTCAGGGTTGCCTCCAGCACTCTGGTGGGTCTTCTTCATCTGTGCATCCTGGCTATTTGTGTAGATGTGCTAACATGCTCTTCACCCTTTCTAGATGTTCCTGGTGCTTCTGATACCTCTTGATGCCTCTGCCGTATCCGCCGTGTCGCCGGCCAGCTCGCTCCTCTCAAGCTCTGCGCTTGGGGTTCTGTCCAGAGGCCTGTTCAGCATGTTGGTGGCGTCTCCGTGGTCCGTCGACACTCCTCCCGTGCCTTTCGTGTTTGTCTCGGCACTGGCGGCCTCGACATACCAGCTTGCATGCGGTAAACACCCCCACTCTCGAGCCCTAAAATTTCTCCTGAGATTGCATGGATTGCTCAGGTACATTCGTCACCTTGTGCTTGAGCCATCTGTGCTGACCCGCCTTCTCTCCGGCTAGCACTTCCAAATCGATCATTCCAACTTGTAGCGCTCACCGCTTGCTGTACTAACCATCCGGCATCTTGTCCCATAAATATGGATGCCACCTCCGTCGATCTTGCGGTTCCTATGGCCTCTAACGTCAATCAACGCCTCACGGACCTGGACTTCGCTTCCCGGATGTCTGGCTCGTCTCAATGTGTTCGTCTCAATGCTGCGCCGCCTCCCAACGCCTGTGGGATATCCATGGGCGAAACGTCCGTTCCGCCGCCCACCTCGTCCAGCTCGCTCCAAGCCCCACTAGATGTTTCCTCTGGATTCTGGCACACTGGCCGTTTGTGCATCCAATCTGACGTCTTCTGCAGCTTCTTCAGCCCTCTACAAACGTCCCTGACGCTTCTAACATGTCAACATCACCTCCTGGTTCACCCTCCTGTCCGGATTCTCCACTCCTCCCGCTATTCCTATGACTTCCCATCCTCCTCTCTCCCCTCTTACAATTTCCTCTTCTTCCCACCCCCCCTGCTCGCTCTGATACTGACGACCATCTCTTTGAAGAATATGAATATGTTTGCGCCTCCATTTCATCGTTAAAATGGCATATTGAAAGTCTCAAGAGACTGCTCTGCCTTCCCTCATCATCCGTGCGACAAGACCTGTTATCATACTCTTCATTTTCCTCTTGGCGCTCTGATGTTCCTCAGTTCCTTCCGGCTCCCTCACCTTTCTCTGCTTCGTCTTTCACTTCGTCCAGTCCACTTCATCTCATACGATGCGCTCATGTTTCCCATCTGCCTGTATCTCTTGTCTTCCCTCCTTCACGAGCACAGGAGCTCTATCACAGTCGTCAGGGTCCGTGACACGCGATCAACTAATCAAACGTTACGTTTTGGGGACTAGAACAGACGAGCCTAAGTAGAACGACGAAACAGAACACATACACAATACCTAGAACGGATGAGCACAACAGCCTGATCGATATCGATCTTCTGGCTTACAGCGAAACCAGACAGTCCCAATGCACTATCCAGGCTATCGCAGGGAACACATCTCTACCTACCCTTGTGACAACGTATTCTCAAGGCTCGCGAGCCGCTGTTCGATGTATATTACGAGTGGTGATAAAAACATTCAACATCAAAAATGCTCGTTTAGCGAACTATGTGAATAGTCATTGAACGTCCAGCAAGTGGCACCAAGGATGCGCACGAACAACTCCTACTCACAACTTGAAGGTCCCACAAGAAGCACTCCCCCCGGCTGACGGATTGGTATAATCCACGTGGGCCTTGGCATAATCCGACTTGCGCTTCTCAAAAACGTTGGTCTTGCCTTGCAACGAGATCATGTTCACAAGGTCCTCGGCGTTGTATGCCTTGGCATTCCCGAGTGACTCGAGCGCGCGGTCAGCGACGAATTCGATGTATTGAGACATGGCCTGGGCATTCATTCTAATGAGCGCAACCGGAAGAGCGTCTTGAACATGTCGTGAGCACATGTCATCCATTGGAAATTGAACATATACCAGTTAGAAATTCTTGCTCGACCTTGACGGCCTCCTTGATAATGCGCTCGATGACGTCAGGATACGATCGACGCCTGAGATGGCCAAACAACAGACAAGCAAAGTCGGTGTGCAAGCCTTCGTCGCGGCTAATGAGCTCATTAGAAAGGTTGAGACCCGACATAAGACCATGCTTCTTCAACCAAAAAATAGATGCAAACGACCCAGAAAAGAAGATGCCCTCGACGGCTGCAAACGCAACCAGGCGCTTGGAAAACGTGGAGCGCTTGTCGGAGATCCACTCGTGTGCCTAATCGGCCTTGCGCTTGATACACGAGACGGTTTCTATCGCGTCAAAGAGATACTGACGTTCGGCCAGATCCTTGATGTACGTGTCGATGAGAAGAGAATAGGTCCCTGAATGGATGTTTTCCATCATGATTTGACATTCGTAAAATGAACGTTCTTCCGCGATTTGCGCCCCGCTCGAGAAACGCTCCACCAGGTTTTCGTTCACAATGCCGTCCGATGCGGCAAAAGATGAAATAGCGTTCGTTGTC
>JBBPLQ010000841.1:0-13641 GCA_038089855.1 Royoungia palumana
GCCACCATAAAGATTCGCTTGGTTGTCCGCCTAAGATAGACAGCGTGAGGAACGGAATGAAGCGTGCTTAAGAAGGGAGTCAAGTACCCATTTTGACCATGATCCAGCATAATCATACGCCTTGCAAACCGAGTAAGCAGGCAATGCGGAGGGACGAGGATCCACCATACCATCAAATTCCAATATGTGAGCACGCTATCCAACTCCCAGACTGGATAATATGCGTTGTGCTCCGACCCGGCTGCTACAGCGGCCTAGAGAGCTCCATCGTGACATGAGAAACCTTATGCGAACTCGGAACTTACCGTCAATTCGTAAGGGGTAGCATCCCCATTTGCAATCTCGAGGTAATCGAAAGCTCTGCGCAATGTAGTCATGAGAAGCAGAAGGTTGTAGCCGTCAGCCTCGTTTGCGGGGTATTCAAAGTCTATATCTCTGCAAAAATCGTATGGCTGAGAAGGACGAGAGAACGATGAACATACATTCCATCAAACCCGTAATCTTTCACTAACTGGACTGCGCTCGAAACAAAGTTTGCCTGAAGGCCTTCATCGGCAAGGAACGAGAAGTGACCGTCCTGGGAGTACGTCCAACCACCGACGGACAGCAAGACTTTGATGTGTCTTTCGGATTAATGTTCAGCTCCTAACGAGGCGCGACGTATACCGGAAGGCTTACCGATGTGCCAGCTTCAACAGGTATAACTAGATACCACGTCACGTCATCAATCACGACATGAGTTATAATAGCCAACAGCACCTGTTTCAAACAACCATACAGATTGTTTCCCTGTTCATTCCAAGAATCACTCGGGAAGTGTTTCTTCAACAAGGAATGTTAATCAAAAGCATCTCGAGGTACGTGATAAACGCACCTCCTCGTCAGCCCAGCTATCCGTCAAGAAGACCTCACCAGTCTCGGGTGATACATCCGCAAACGCATACAAAATGTGTGTCAATTGACTTGGGTCGATGTCCGTCGGCTCTGGACACATCAGTCACGACGGAAGCGAACACAGTCTAACTGACACGCACGAAAGTTGGCGCCGTATATGCCCCTTGAGGTGAGAACAATGTCAGAAAACGATTAGAGATGGTCAAAAGAAAATACCAGTTAGTAAAGTATGCCGCCTGAACGTATGAAATGGGCGCCCAGCGCTGCGTGCTGTTGGACGAATCGCTTTTTACAGTCAGTACGGATGCCACAGAGGACAACGCCAGGGTAGATATCAGTGTCAGAGCTGAGAGCAGCTTGAACAAGATCATGGCAAGCAGGAACAACAAAGTGAACGGAACCTGGGCGACCTCACGGGAGCTCAGACGCAACTGGCCCTTTTGTAGAGCAAGTATCATTGAGACGGAGTGTAAACGCAGTCCTCGGCTCCTGACATCTACCTCCTGATAAGGTAGCGCACGGATTAGATTGGAGGACTGGTAGTTGCCTTTCAGACAAGAGGTGCCCTCAAAAAGCAGAAATCAGGGGCTCGGTGAGGGACATGCCATCAACGAGGTCTGGTGGCATGAGATAAACCCGGAGTGGGCTCGGAGATAAGTCGAGCGAGTGCGCGCAGCCACTGAGATCAGAGCGAAAACAAACCTTCAGGGTAGGATGGCTAACTTACCGGCAACAAGCTTCCTTTCGGAACAAAAACTCGTGTACATCCGAGGTACTGCGAAGCTCGGATCCCATGTGCCGATAAGTAACACGCACCTCTCGATGCTTTAAATAACGGGATTACCATACGAAAGCATTAGGACATGGATGGGAATGTATCGAGCATAGCGACAGTACAAGACACCCCACCAAGAAAGGTACCTGAAACGAGTGTAAAGGAAGGAGGGTGTCAATTTTAGGCAATATGCTGCGTTGATCTGTAGGAAAGTGAGACTGGGGGAAAGAGAGTAGAATTGCGGAGAGGATGAGTAAGGGATGGCGATGCAGAAGGAAAACTAGATCCCGAGGAAAACAGAGCTGAGCGCTGATCGAGCAATGCGGATACTGCAGACTAAAGTATGAAATAGACAACAATGGATTGATAAGAGAGCAGTGAACCAGGACGGAGACTCCTGATCTGAGCGTCACCGGCCACGAAGCTGAACAGTCCATGATCGAGAAGATACGATAGGGGTGGATGTAGCATCAAGAGGCGCACAGGATAGTGGTACTATGAGATCCCAGGAGTCCAGTCAAGTTACTTTCTAAAGTCACCATTCCGAATGCAATCAGCCGAAGAAGTCACTCTCAAACTGGGCACGACATCACCTTGGTCCAGACACCCCAGTCATTCGCTCAAGGAACACACCTCCGTTGCATCCTCTAGACGAATATTCTACCCACAATGTTACACGTCCACATAAATAAGCACTGGTTCGCCGACACCTTCGATCTCTGGAATCACACATTTCAAGTCAAATGCCTTTGCTAGCACTATCTTGAAGATCTTCTGAACATTGATCGATGCGGATGTCGAGCAGAAGATTAACGACGCATGCATAGCTCGCGCAAATCGCTTCGCCTGCAAACTTATTGATGAACATATCCAGACGAATCAACGAATGGGCGGACCTGTTTAGTAATCTCCTCCTGCTCATCCCGCGGGAAGGTTGCAAACGTGTCGAATTTCGTCCCAATCAAGAATGGAATTGCGGTCTGTGAAAGAGTAGAGTAAGTTTCATAAATAGAGACGTTCGAAGGGTCATAAGACCCAAGGCGACGGCTGCATTGCGTCGACACGCCCCCATGTCCCAATCGAATGCAACCATTGCATCGCCAAAGGCAGAAAGACACGACGAACTCACTTTGTTAAACCCTCTTGCTTGTCGATACCACTCTTTCACCGAATTCAGCGTTGACTTTCGCGAAAGGTCGAACATGAAGAGGATGGCAACGGCGTCGTTGCAAACGAGAGGCAGCATGTTCACGAACTCTCGTTGCCCTCCAAGGTCCCAGATGGAGAATGTGATGGTGGTCCGCCGCACCGATATCGTCTTCTCCATGAAATTAACGCCTGGTGCGAGGTGGTTGAGACGAGCAAGGTGGTTGAAACGGGGTGCTTACCCAGCGTCTGGATGTAATCCTCGTCGAAACTACCCTCGACATACTTGACCATGAGACTGGTCTTGCCTATCTGCGAATCCCCGACCATTCCGACTTTGATGACCACGCTGTTCTTCTCCTCGTTGTTTTCGAGCATGGGATGTGGACTTTGGCCGCTGGGACCGGCCATTGAAGAAGAGGAAATGGAAGCAGTCGGAGCGGACATGAGAGGAACGTGTGCGAGTGAAAGATCCGCTGGAAATGTGGACTTTTGGACTTTTGGGTATAGGTTGGATCAAAGAAATCGAGGACGCGTGCGGTGGGAGGTTCGATAAGCGCCCCGGTTCTACGCCCAGTGAAGAACCGAACTGAGGCGGCTGCTTTGTCGTCCGTCAACAACCAACGCAAAAACGGTCGAGAAAGTAACAGCCAACGACGACGAAACCTGCGCAACCTCACCGCGTGCCTTGCAAGTTCGCAGGCTCGGCAGTCTCAGCTCAGTTCCAAATTCAACCACTCAAATAAAAAGCCTTTTCGAGCGGTGGTAACGCGTCGCTCGATTCTAACCCTCTCGGACCCTTGGCATCCTGAAAACTGCTGTCGCCCAGTCCAACCCCTTTGACGTTCATCGACGGCCACCGCAGGGTCCTCGTGATCGATGAAACTTTTTATATTTTGATTTTGCGCTCTAGGGCTCATGCTAGAGTTGGCTGTACCAGGGGCTGGTCGCAGTGTGGACGTATTGATCATGTCTACTTCTCCCACCAAACGACTCTCTTGCAGGCTAATCGTATCCATATTCAAGTAAGTCGCTGCGGTTCATAGCACCGGCTGATGTATCCCACGTGAACTCGAAAAACAGGCGATTCTACACCAGCTGATGGAGTTAATACAGGGTGGATTCGACGACCGGGAAGGGTTGGGTGGACACGAGCTATTTGTACACGGGACATGCAAATTGATCAATCGATCGTACGCAGCTTCCTACATTCTTTATCGACTTCCCACTCGTGACAGGCAGGTCATTTGGAGTTAATCCGGAGTGCAACGCTATTTCTGGGGGTCATTGTCGGTCCCTGCTCGCATGCCTTGCCGTCCACACGACACACGATATCAGAAGAATGGAACGATTTCGAGATATAAGTATGTCCATCGTGTCGCGGAGAGGACACCCCAGACGCTCTGACAATCCTACAGCCCAATGCGCTCCTTTGGCCAGGTCATCGGAAAAATAAATCGCTCTACTTACAAGCTGGATATGTCCGGCGTTGTAGGGCTCCTCGGGGGTAACGATGCTGTCGACGCCCTAGAGACCATTCACTTGTTCGCCGGCCGGCGTTGGGTGGGATGGTATAACTACCCAGGGTCTGCTACCGTCGCCAAGAGGTTCGGCCAAATCGCCAACCACTTGCTGTGGGCCAGTATCTTCCCCGGACCTAACAGATCCCCCTCCCTGACGTTCGGGATCGCTGGCAAGTCTGGCCCCGATTACACCGGCTCTCTTTCTGCCACCAGATTGAGAACCGGTTATTTAGGGTACTTGATCACAGAGGAATGTGCCGCCTCTCGCTCCATGCAGCTCGAGCTCGTGAAACAGGATGGCACGACGGGGAGAGTCACAGGGAGTGCTGCCCAAGTCACAGTCATCCGGATTCCCCCAGACCACCACGAACGTATCATGACGGCGACAGGTGACGGCATCCTCGCTCCCGAGCGGAAACACCAGTTCATTCCGGTATGCCCCCCCAATGACATTCTCGTGTGGTTGGCTCTCGTGCCATCGCTAGTCAGCACAGGGGCTTGTGTCCTCAGCGTATTCGGCAAGGATCTTCTTTGCGCATCACTCATTCTTTTCGGTATCGTCTGCAGTGGTTTCTCGTCTTGGGTCCTTGGTGGAGCGAAGCTCAAGATCCGTGTCCCCGTCCCGTCTTTAGGGTCGCCACCCGGAGAAGGGCTGATGCTACCTGAGGGCGGAAACGTGATCGTCCTGAAAGGAAAGGAAGCGGATGTGAACATCGTCACAAAGGGGGAGTTCATCCTTGATTATCCCAGCTGGATACGCTTTAGAGACGAGTACCACGCGATCGGCCTCAGCTCGCTCCTGTTGATGGCGCAATTCCTGTCCCAGCTCCTTCTTATCCCACGTTGCACCCTTTTCGGCCAACTTTTGTTTCTCTTCTCGTTCCTTGTGTCGGGGTTGTATCACCTGTATGTGGTGTCGCATCAGAGAGAGGTGGTCCAACGGAAGCTCCTCTCTCGTGCCCTTTCCATGCGGATGGACAAATGGACCTTGGGAACGCGGACTCAAATGGCCGTCTTTGTCTGTCTGGCCCTCGCAGACGGCCTCCAAGAACCGCACAAGTCGAATCCGAATACCGTCTTGGACTGCATCTTACCCAATGATACAACAGTTTGGAGATATTGGAAGAAGAAGGTACTCAAAGAGCTGGAGCATTTTTGGAACTGGAATTCACAGACGTTGGGTCCCTACGAGCCGAGTATCCAGGTTGCACCTGACTCCGAGGACAAAACGGACATGAAGGAATACGAGGCGTTCTCGTCCCTGGATATGAAGCTCCTGAACGATCTCATTGTCGACGCCTGGTGTGTCTTCCACAAATTTCACAAGGGACAGTACGTCGTGCCGGAAGCCATACCAGGAGAAATGGCTGGACGATCTGAAAAATTTCGCTCGCTTCCGGAAGGAAGTGCCGCTTAAACGACTTCCGTGAACGCCACACCATAATTTCAACCAAAGCCCGAGTTATTACTGTAATGCACCTTTCGCTTCGAACAGATGGGGCCGCAGTACTTATTCCGACCCTCTAACGCATGCGTCTTAATATCAGTATGAGAAACAGCCTTGTGATTGCACTTCTAAATGCAGCAAAACGATTCCCTGATGTGAAATCTGAGCAGTACGATGAAACGTTTGTGCTCAAGTCTAAATTGCGTACTTGACTCGTGTACACGCGAGCCAAAACTCCTCTCCGCCTTCTTCACACCAGCCCAACGGCCCCACGTCGCAATCCGCACAAATGAGAAACTTGACTGGCTTCGAAGCAGTTCCTAAGAACGGATGAAAAGCGATCACGTCACACGCGTCCTGATAGATAACAGACCGCCAACGATCGCACCTGCCGCGTCCGATTCTCCCGTGCCGGTACTACGCGCCACCGGTCGCGAAAACCCCACGTTTTCAAATTCCATCGCCGACGGCGTGACGAGCCACCATGACACCGTCGCAGGCGGGACTGGGAGTGGCGCTAGCACCGGATCCACTGGGTGATCAGGGGAATCCATCTACGGCACGGTCGTTGGATGCAAGACGTTCAATAAGGATGTTTATGATCGATGTTTGGCATACCTGGATCGCAGATCGTTCGACCAGCTGACCAACACCACGCTTCAAAATGATGCTACGACACCCTCGTGGGCAGAGGAGGTTGTGTTTATTCGTAAGGACACCGTCGTCGGATTTATGAGGAAGGGTGAGATCACCGAATGAGAGTTCTTGGAATGTTCGAGCATCTGGCGCCGGCTGGCCGACCCGCAATGCATCGAAGATCCCGGAGGGAAGAGGGGTATCCATTGGAGTGAAGTTGGCCGCACCAGAGGTAAGTTCTGAGCGAAGATGGATTGAAAAAGAATCTCCAGCGCCAACTCGAATCCGGTGGTGAGAGCGATTGAAAGGTACTTAGTCTAGCCCACAGTCGCCTCTTGTCGTTAACCTGAGTGGGCCTAAACTCCGTTAACGTGCAAAACAACCGGTGGCTAGACTAATGCATTAAGGGGGAATCGAACCCCCGGCGGGTCGATGGCAACGACCCAGGTTACCACTACCCCATTAATGCGAGACGCTCAAAGATCATGGAATCAATAGTTGAACAAGTTTCTAACGGCCCAGGAGACTTTTTAGATGACGACATGGTGTACTACAACTACATTTTAAGATAACGCGTAGATCGAGGCTCGCTCATGGCAGATTTACTACCAGGCCTCCTTTGCTTTTGAACTGTCCTAGGATCCTCCCCTCATAGTTGACAATGACGTCTCGCTCCCGTCCAGCGATATCATGATCAACAGTAAAGGTCGCGGAGCTGAGGTTGCCACTGGCCCAGGAAAAGTCGAGCGTAATCCCGCCGCGGATGCGTGCACCTTTGATCGAGCCCGTGCTCCAGCTAGTGGGAAGCGCTGGCAGGAGCGTCACTTGAAGTGGAATGTCCATGCCAGCCACGTCGGGGGCTTGCAACAGAGCATTCTGCGGAAGATACATCAATTGACATGTCAGAAATTCCCTGTGTGCAACCCAAGGACGAACCAGAACTGCAGCAGGATATCCAAAGTTGGCATCAATCTGGAATATGGTAGCTCCAGGGGTATACACATCGAACAAATTTGCGGCAAAATTTCTTTCAATAGAATACTAGCGTGACGTCCGTCGGGAAGCCAATGCAAGAGTGAAGGGAACACATACGGTCAGCGCTTCGTAGAACTCGTCTGCCTTTCCGAGCTGAGCCCAACTAGCAGCTCTCCAGACCTTCTCCCAGCCTGAATCAGCATCTGGACCAGTGCCATTACCCCTGTGAAGTAGACTTATTTCGGCTGCTGCTAAGACTTGCTCTTTGGTATAATTCAGGAATGTTCCGTTCACGACTAAACCACCTTGCAAGGCAGGTTCATACGAAGCGACAGCATAGCCGGGGTATAACTAACAAAATTTGAGTCGAAAGTGACAGCGCGAACCCAATCACTTACGCCTATCAGATGACTCAAGTGACGGTGAGTATCAGTTGGAGAATCCAAGTCAAGCTTCCATTCTGAAAGGTCTGATGGTGAGTAAAACACAGGAAGGGGTGGCACATCCAGTTGACCTTGTAATTGGCCCCACGATCCGATTCGGAGGCCTTTGTCCATCTGAGATCGCTTGGATCGTACAGCTAAGGAGATAGATCAGTAAAAAAACCCATTTATCAGTTAAAAATATACCGTTCAAGAATGCGGTGTCTGTGTCACCAGCAGCCGCGTAGCCCTTCTCAACAGCATTGAAAAGCTGCCAGATTACCTGTTGTGCATGAGCACATCCTATACCTTCGTTACACTCATCGCACGCATACTGCTGCTCGATATTACACATACCGAATGTGATCGGAAACTGTTCAGGAGAGTTGCAAGGTGCTGTGACAAGAGTCGAGTCGTTGAAATATAGATCTTCGATAAGCTTCTCAAGATGGAAACTTGCAACGCCCTATATGCGATTCATCGGCTTGGTCTCAGACAGAAAATCATAGTTACCTTCACCAGCGGGTAGCCTTGGGATCTCCACCATTGGATATCGTTAGTATAGTCGAAGTGATCCCAAGCATGGATCATCTAGCATACGTGAGCCCACTCCAAAATCCCAGTGACCTACAGTGCCTGAGGACCTACCATCCAAGCATTTGATTCTATGATGACTACGTTAACTGGATTTCCCAAATCGGACGGGCAACATACCAGGATAATCGGCCCACAGTGCTGAGTTACCACTCAGCTTCATTCCGGTGTGGCCAAAAATCTGCACAACGCTTGACGACAGGGGAATGCTAGTCAAATGCTCTCACGTACGTTCATCTGCGGGAAATTTTTTATGTATGTCAAATGATTGTTGGGATATGAAACTGACCTCGCTATGGGTCACCCAACCAGAGCTAATGTTGTACATAACCAAAGCGGTATACCCGCCGCGTGAGGCCCAAGTATTCTGAATCCGTTTGAGTATAACATTATTTCCCTCACATTGATAGCTTACCTCGAAGTAATCGAAGAGGGGAACGACAACGTCCATATTGGTCATCTCAGCGAACCAATAATTCATCTGAATGTTAATGTTGGCGTCTATGCGAAAAATTCAGCATCTTGGCTAGTCCGGAATCGTGAACGTCCTTACGGTAGTCTGGTTCACAGATGTATTGTTGCAAGTCTCGTCTGGTGATAAAATGCGAAAGACCACTCACCCGAAGACCAAGGGTTCGTCGGCCCGTCGGCCCACTTTCCCTGCAAGTTTGCTGGTAGGGTCCCTCTAGCGCTGCTAACCAATAGGTACCTGCCAAGGTTAAATGTCAACCATTCTAGGTATTTGTTGCCAACGTTCGTTTGGTATGATTTGACAATCTGGTCTGTAGGTGTGTTGAAGTCTGGTATCTGACCAAGCGAAAGTGAAAATGGTTCCATAATCGACTGGTAATCCGAAATATGTTCCGATAGGATAGAATTGTAGCTGTTGGATTGAAGATTTGCCGAAGCTAGAAGACTGACAAGGCTATCGTGAGGGTCAGGGCCTTCAAAAGTGTAATTTGAGGCGGCATCTCCGGCGACCATATTGTAATTAGTATCGCCAACCCACGTAATCCACGCTTCAGTGGAGCCATGGACACTAACGGTGGCGTTAGGATGGCTTGAATCAGGGATTGCAGAGCACAACACAACGCCGCCTGGCGCCTCGACTTGGGCAAGGATCTCGTAGAGCATTCCAGGGTCGGACACATAACCTCTAATCATAAGAGTCGAGTCCCCAAGACAAGTGACATTTGGCATCGGAAACCCGATCTCAGCACCGACTGAGAACGCATAGGTAAGTGGAAGCTGGATGGTGGAGTTCACGTATTGCACACAAGCACGGAGGGGGTGCGAACAAAATGTCTCTCTGTCATCCAAACCGATTAGCTATTGTCTCGCCGAAAAGCCCATCAACATACCGCTTGAAATTCGCACCCCCCTGCGACCACACTGTTCGCGTAACCGCTTCGTCGAGGTCCAACCACCTTGCGTAATTGCTCACGTTGCCGGAGGTGTTCAGTGTTGCGAGTAAATACCCTGCACCGGCATACGAACCTGTAAGTGGGCAACCCGGAAGAATTCAAGGGCAGTATGAGGGGAGGGCTAAGCGTGCTCTCCGAACAAAATTATCTATCCTTACCATATGCGCCACCATCCGTCATAATTTCCTCAATACCTTCACAGTCCCGTGAGTTTCAGTTGGACCGTAGACGGACAAATTCATCCTACTATCAATAGTGCCAGATTCAAAGATGGTTTGGCGAATGGTCTGCATGTCTCTTGCAAGTTGTGCCTTTTGCGAAAGAGGACTATTGCCACCATTATACGACTGAGGTTGGAAGGTGGATCATAAGGAATTGCAGTTGGGCACGACTGGGTCACATACAGGATCTTGGAACGGTCCTCCAGACCAAAGGGATTCAATATTAAGCTGGGTTGATTCCTGCAAAGTACCACCCGGGAGCATCGCTGGAATCTATGTGCTTTCACCGGCAGAGCCAACAAACGCGGTTCGGACATACCAGCTAAATAGCCGTTTCCGACTGGAAGCCACTCTTCTCCCCAGATTTCTCCTGGCGCCAGATACCAGAGACCATTTCCTGAAGACGGGAAACCCGGGGGTGTAGGAAGTGTGGGAGACATGCATATTGAAATCGAGAAAAGACAGTATAGTTGCCGGAATAGCATCTGAATGGAGTAGGGGAGATAGCCATCCAGGATGTGATAAAGGGAGTGGAAACAGGCCCAGAGGCGGCCACCCAGGAGTTCGATTGGTGAATCCATGTTTTTTAGCAAGATCTTATAAGTGTTTTGCAATGTTCGGGTAAATAGTTGCTCAAGTTACGGAATGCGAGCCCGAGCAACTGAGGCTATATGCATGCCCCGAGGGCGGCGGGGTCTACCGAGAGAGAAAGAGGTCGGGCGGTGATGGAGCGACGACGACGACGAGAACCAGCGCTTCCCTTGAGTGTGAGAGCACTTGTGAGTAATCAGAAGGAGACTAACCCGCAAGCATAGGAACAATTGACGTGTCCCACAATGCATCACCCCTGCAAAAGCTAATAACCGATCGGTCCGCTTTAGAAATCACGTGCTTGCTCACGGCAACTCCCGAAACTTCCATCACAAAATAACCGGAGTGTACGGTGAAAGGCAGACACTCACTGCGGGCTGACTCCAGCTCCAGCACTGAACGGTGCAACGAATGGCACAACACAGTTTGCCACCCAGCGTAATGAACGAGGCACACTGAGGACTGGTGACATATTCCTGTCCCTATTTCATATTTCTGCGACCACCGTTCGTGTGTATCCTCAAGCTCCAGATACAATATATCAAGTCCAAGCCGTGAATTAATGATTCATGTTCACCGCTTACCTCATTTCTACCAAGGCCGATCTTGCTAGTCGCTCTTAGTGTCTCGCTGCAAGCCACGACTGCGTACTGATCTGGTGATGTCAGTGCGGGGAAAAAGATTGTTTGCTACAAGATCCCACGATGCATGAGTTTGAGGTACATAAATTCAGCTATTTAACCATCTCTTCAAAGCTTCCAGTCTTAGAAATCATGTTTGTGCTTCGATGATTCGCGCAGAGGGTATGTGTCACATTCTTAAGACAACTATGAGTTGAAAACAGGGACCGCTCTAGTGGCGATTTGGGATTGGATTTGGCTGGCGTGTAAGCAAAGTGACGCGAAAACAGCTCTAAAACGGAGGCTGCTTTCAATTCAGAACTCCCTTATTGAAAGGAGGATAAAAGGGATGGAAATATACTACGTACTCTGGATTTTATCCATTTGCATTACATCGAATGATTTAGTCAGGTGCCCGCAGATAATCATATCACGCAGTCAATATATCTGGAATGAGGCAGATTCAAGATCCTCCGTGCAGATCGTGCCGGACAGGCGCCCAGAATCACGCCGTTCCAACACGATATCTACGATAACTATGTCCATACATAACGACTTGCTCTAGGTTTCGTCTTGCATTGTTTTAGTGCATGCTGCTGACAAACTTGGCTCAACCTGTCGTACCAATAGACCGAACTGACGCAATAGAACTCTGACAGAAGCTTATATTATCTTGACTGCGAGATTATCGCTGAGCACATTAACGGATTATCATATATCACATCCCTTTTGTAGGTGATCACGAGTTTTGCTCGGTGATCTCCGATACCTCGAGGCCTCAAGCATGAGTGTAAAATCCCGATGTTCCTTATACTTAGGCCAGACTTGACCAGCATCCGAATCCGATAATAGGTTCTTCTACCCATATCTCTGGCGCTTGTGTGGAAAGACGCAGGTACCCAAGACGGATAGCGCATTCCAGGAAGGGAACGACCCCAAAAAACTTTGATTTGGGGCCAATATGGTGGTTCTGGGCGTAAACCGGCGACTTCGAAGTATTCCATGATTTCCATCTTAGGCTGGCCTGATGATACATATATAAAGTTCCTCGTCTTTTTGGCTGACACTCTCAGTTCCAAATCTCCTCTACGTACTCGAGTCATACACACTTAAGATGCCTTTCAATCAAACTGGTTCTGGCGCTACTGCCAACATCCACGGCACATATAACGACGTTGCCGGGAATCAGACGAACACTACAGACCACTCTAAGCACGTTGGTACCGTCAACGGCGGTACGTTTTCAGTCCTTTTATTTTCGACCGACACCGATTTATGCTCGTACTGCAGGCACGATTGTCAGCGGTGCTGTTGGTGCCGGTGGTAAAGGTTGCTTCGGAAGTGGTGCTGCTACCGCAACCGGTGTCAGTAACTCCGGAAATATCAACATCTAGAGTTCTATATATGTGGTAAGTGTTGATGTGGTCTACGCTGCACTACAAAATCTGAAGTTTGTGTGGACTAGCGATTATATGAACCGTGACGAGAGTATACGTGTCGAGATATGCGTAGTGTAAGATCTCGTAGGAAAGCACTGGCGTGTTGAGGTTACTCCAATTACAGTGACTCGTGAACGAGGACGGAATCTCGTAACTGAATCCCGTTTGATCTCGATGATTGATTGCCCCCTTCGAGTCGCTGTGCCCTCAGGCATACGTAGTTTCAACGGCCGGTGAACTTGAATTCTATGGCTGCGCGAGTTCCATGGATATATGAAGGTCTTAGAAATAACATTCGACTTGAACAGGTACTTCAAGCTCTCTGGAAAACATGTTGAAATGTAGCATGAGCCTTGCCAGTTTCAGGGTTGATTCGACTCTTGTAACGCAGTATCGGACGGGGAAATAAACTGATTTACGCCAGTTTTGTTGCATTGGCGGATGTTCATCCCGACTCGGCGACTCAGACGTTATCATGATAAATTTGTCTGCTATGCGATATTCATGCTCAAGCAACTTGATCGCTTACGAGGCTGGTAAACATTGGCTTGAATCCATGGGAAAATCCATCTTGACAGCAAGACCAAGGAAGCACATATCCAAGTATGGGTTCGATTGCACTTAGCCGCGGTCGACTTTCAAATGTCAGTATTTCAATTGTCGGATCAGGCGCCGAGCACCATTATGTTCCCAATCGACAGAACTGGCATTATGCGGCGGGCATACCCACGGAAGTCTGTGAGTGATTATCAGCATGCAAGTTATCCATAGACCTACTGGTATCCCTCTGGCAAAGCCTCACGGCCCCTAAGTCAGCGATGGAGGGCCGCCCAGTAGATTCCAAGTCAGTTCCTTGCCACCGTTTGGCGTGACTGGTTTTGACACCGTCTCATGCCATTCATTATACTCCAATTGTTTCGATTTGAAGAGTTGG
>JBBPLQ010000842.1:0-13618 GCA_038089855.1 Royoungia palumana
CGACTGTGTTGGCGTGACGACACATATTGGCTCCAGCACCCAAGAGGGGTTGAAAAGCGCCTTGTTTCAGCGCTACCTCCCTATCGCTCCCTTCCTGTTCACTGACGCGGCTCCAGTTGGTAGTGACAATGCAAACGTTGCAAAGGCCTTGCTTTCCACAGAGCGCTTCGAACATCCGGATGTTCTTCCGTGCGACGCCACCAACGCGGGGGTCTGAGATGCGGTGCATGTAGATGATCCCATTCAGTTTCCGACCCCTGTTGTACGTTCCTTTTGTCAGAAAACAGGAATTGAAGTATCGCCTCAATTCAAAAGACTCACCCAGTCTCTGGCTCCAGAAAACGTACAATCTTCTCTAAGATGTCCGTGTCTGTCACACCGTCCCGGGAATCGTCAAAGCCTGGGATATCGACGAGAGTTATGCGACGATCCCGATCGCGATACTCGGCTGTCTGGATGTCAAACGTTTCGGATTCAGGACGGTGGCCAATCTTGATTCGATCGTCGTTAGTGAGAAGATTAATGAACTATCAATAAATTTAACCGTAAGTGCAGGTCCTGTGAAGCTCACAACACTCACTGTCGATTTTCCTACCAAGAGAGGTAAAGGTCAATCCGGATCTGAGGCGTTCTCAGTCAAGTGGCTTACCGGTACCAGTAGCACCCATGAGTCTGCAGAGGTCCGTCAGCTCACACGGCATTGTAATTGGTGTCATACGTACGCCACCATTACTTCAGAGTTAACGTATGCAGGAGACCCGCCTCCGGCATGCATGGTTTCAGGAGTTCTCGCGGGAGGGTTAGAAGTGGCTAAATCCGATGGTGTCAAAAAGGCTACAGCTGAAGCAAGTCAAAAGGTGTAAAATGAATAAAAACATACTATCAATCTGTCTATGGATCGATTCAGAGTGATTCTCACCTCGCCGATTAAAAAAGACACATACTGGTATGTTTTGGAGGAGTCTTTGTCGTGTCTGGATACGGTCTGACTCGATAATAGTCGTGGAGGAATGTATACCTACCTATCCATTCAGTTAGTACCCTTGTTTACTGCGAAGAAACAGCTGGCGCAACACGAAAAGGCCCAATCGCTGAATTAAATGGTAGTAGAACCTTGTTGAAGTGCGCAAACAAAGCCCCAATACACCACCATCCAGAACAACCGTGATAGCCCTGATTGATTATCGGCCAATGATCCCATTGGTTCTGCTTCTTGACTTCCATTCACGAATGAAATTTTATCGATGAATCTTCATCAAGTGTGTATCGCAATGTGGGTGCGACTTGATGAGGGCACGTTCAATCAGCTTCAGGCCGAGAAGCGGCAGCAATAAGTAGAAGCATGTTATTACCTCGACGCACTGTGATCCATCTTGAGCAAAACGTTTCGGGGTGATGATGCTAGCGCTAGAGATGCAGTGACTTTTCGAGCGTCATAGTAATGCGGCTAAATGAATCAGCGCCGCCCGGGAGCAGCAAAGCGGTTTTCACGCTGATTTGCCACCTCCTCACCTGACTTTGGGCATAAAAGCTGCTTGAATAGAGAATTACCCTCCGCAATACCGTCGATGCGAAGCGTTAAACTAGGACCACATGTGTCCAGAGGATGGGGTGAAGGGTATAAGGTGGGGTATCTCCAATTTCCAACCAGACCCCGCTTCTCTATCACAGACTGTACTGAACTTCGAATCACATCGATAATCAGCACAACTGTGGTTCTATTACTGTGACATTGAGATTAAACAGGCGAACATGAGGCCGAGCTGCGCATGCTTCGGGTGATTGTTCCCTCGCATTTGACGGTATCTCTACCCTGACATCACTTCGACAAATTAGAATGACTTCATAATTTCAAGAGAGCGCGAACACGAGTCGGCCATCATCTGCATGCAGCCCGATCTGACTTGGACGAACCCTACGGCACGCTCCGAACTGCCAGTCCACTTTAGAGTATGATGCGTCTACAAACGTCTGGATTGTGACGTCTACAGGCGCTTTCGTAGGTGAGATAAAGGAGCGGAGAAAAAGTCAGAGCGACCAGCTTTGCCTTCGGTTCGTTCTATCACCCACTTCTCAGCCATGTCCAACGAAGGTTATGTCAAAGTCGCGTACGTACATGAACCCTTGATCGTCATAATAGTGCCTATCGAGCTTACAAAATTTGCAGAATCATGGGTGCTACTGGCACCGGTACGTACGCTTTGTTGCCATGTACATGCATGATACCTGAGTTCATTTTCCTCTCCGGATTATAGGAAAATCTACTGTGCGTGTCTCGCAGCTTCATCTAGCCTGGACTCATGTTCCATCTCTCCTACAGTTCATCCGACATCTTACCAACGACACTAAAATCCACATCGGCCATAATCCCGAATCCGAGACATCCGAAGTCCAGACCGCCTACTACACGGACCTCAAAACTGGCAGTCCCATCATGCTGATTGACACTCCCGGCTTCGATGACTCTCGGCCGGGAATGACGGACACCGATATCCTACAGAAAATCATAGACTTCCTGCAACCGGAGAAAGGGTAAGTGCATTCAATTTCGTGTCTCCTAACCTTGTGACGAATAGAAACCTATAGAAAAGGGAAGAAATTGAATGGAATCATCTACATGCACCGTATATCTGACCCTCGCGTGGGTGGTCTTGCCAGGAAGAACCTACGGATGTTCCAAGCTCTGTGTGGAGAGAAGAGCCTTCGTAACGTTCGTATCGTCACCACCAACTGGGATCGTGTTATCGGGGATGAGGGTCCTGAACGAGAGGAACAACTGAAGCAGGGCGCCTTCCAACCCCTCCTCGCATCTGGAGCCCAGATGGTCCGCCATTCTAACGACGCGCCGTCTGCGCAGTCAATCATGGCCGCGCTTATCCCCCTCAAACCAGTCAGCACTCAGCTCCAGGACGAGGTCGCGAGTGGAAAGACATTGGGCGAGACAGACGCTGGTCGCATCATCAACAAAGACATCGAGGATCTGAAGAAGAAGCATGCCAAGGAGCTAGCGGCCCTGAGAGAGGAGATGGAGGAAGCTGCCCGGAATCGCGACGAGGCCTTGCGAGCCGAACTGGACGCTGAGCGTAAAGTCCTAGAGGAGAAGATCATGCGTGCCGAGGAGGATCAGATGCGATTGGGTATGACGATTGAAACGCTACGCGACGAGCAAAAGAAGGCGCAGGAAGGATTGGCGCATTTGAAGACCCTGCTCGACCAGAAGAGTGCGGAGTTGCAGCAAGCACGTGCGCAAGCGGAGGATGATGCCCAGAAATTACGCGACCAGCTCGAGCGTGCTGAGAAACAGCGCCTGCAAGACCTTGCCGATAAACAGCAGCGTAGGGATGTGAAGAGTGCCTTAATAAAGAAGAGGGAGGAGGAGGAAGCTCGAAAAAGAAAAGAAGAGATGGAACGGCTTGTAGCAGAGGCTGAGCATAAAGCAACGATGCTACAGCAACGGATCGCAGAGATTGAGGACCAGAAGCGCAGAGCCGAAGATTATGCCAACCGTGGAGTGTTTGGTCGGTTTTTCCATGATATGGGATCAGTCACCAGTGCTTGGGCGGAGGAAGGAGAGAAGGTTGTTGGACCTCTCGGGGGCTTGGTCGCTGGCATAGTCGGGCTAGGCGTGTCTCCTTTTGTGGCTTTGAAGAGGGCAATTGCCGGGAAATGAGGTCTGATATTCCCCTTTTCTATCGATTTACGTACCACTTTTTTTCATTTGCAGAATGACATGGCAGTACACTATCAGAGGCGAGCTGATAAGCATGTACTGTTCTGCAAGCGGTAGAGTTCTGCATGGGTTAATTCATGGGTGTCATAATGTCAACCTGTATTCAACCCATCCAAACGACGGATCTCTGTCAGTTGGTTCACATTTTCAACGAAGGAGCCTGCCAACGTTGACACACCTTCAAGTTACGGGCACTTCATCTGGCTTCGGTCGTCGCCACTCTCCGCAAGCCTGAAGTGCTATCTGATCTTGCTAGCCAATACCCGTCCACTCAAGTTATCGTGGTCAAGCTGGACGTCAGTCAGCCCGACGGGGCCCCTGTGGCATTCGCCAAGGCTCACGAGTTATTCAGTCATGTAGACGTCGTCTTCAACAGTGCAGGGATGATGATCAACGGGAAAATCGAGTCTGTCAACGAGGCGGACGCAGGAACATGTTCGAGATCAACTTCTGGGGTGTTACTCGGGTCAGTCGGGAGGCAGTGCGATTCTCCAGAGCCCCTCAAGGCGGCAGGCTCCTCCAAGTGTCATCCGGACTGGGCATCGTGAGTCCTTCGTACCATGGACACTAACGCCACGTAAGATTCATTCTATCGTCACAATCACCTTCTCAGTTCACGACTCTATCAGGAAGTTTGCACAGGAAGTATTGACCGAGGCACTTGCGGATGAGATAGATCCTGCCCGGAATGTCAAGGTGAGACTGGTCGACGTGCCTGAACGGGGAAGCTGAACACGAACAGATTACCCACCACGCGATCCTTTACCGTAATTCGGCTCCTGAGAGGCAACGGGGGTCAATGCAACCCCGACTGCACTACAAATGATACCCCCAACTAGCCCACCGAGTTTCCACCCCATTTTTCCGGAGTCATAAACAATCGATCTCACTCCCCAAAGCATGAACGCACCCAATTGGCACCCCGTCTCTTCCTACGTCCTCTCCTGTCCGGCGAACTCGATCCTCCAGTTCGTACTGTTTTTCACAAACTTCTCTCATACAGCGCCAGTAATCATCTTCGCTCTTTTCAGACCGCTGCCTCCTGCTCTCGTAGCACTGTTCCAAGGGCTGGTCTAAGGGCTCGTGCGGGAGGTAGCCAGATTCGCGCGAGCGGCATGACCCACGATGTTGTGCATGAGCACTCGGAGTTTGCGAAGGAACTTCCTGTATTCCCATCTTTGGGACTCCTCGCGCAGCTTTGGCGGCGTCGAGCTGCGCCCAAAGCTCCTCCATCTTACTTGCCATTTCGTCCCGACCAACCTACAGCTAACCGCGCAGTCTCCCCACGCAACTCTGCCGTTCTCTTCCGTTCGGGAGCTAGCTCTGCGCCGGGCTGTTGGGCGGTCTCCCCGATCGCTTTCGATCATCGTCAACGCGGACCATCCTCTCCTGGAAAGCTTGACGCTCTCGCTCCAATTCAGCCCTCAGAGAATCATCGTGCATCTTTGCAGCCTCCTCCAGCTCAGTCTTCAAGTCGGCCAGCTCCTTTTCATGTTTCATCTGCATCTCCCGCATCTCCGCGGTGAGGACCATGCCGACCGACGTGTCTGCGAGTTGCCTGTCCGTACGCAACTCTTCTTGGATCTGCAGTGTTACTGGAGGGAGGGAGGTGAACGTAGACATGATCTGTTGGGCAGATTCGACTGTGTTGGCGTGACGACACATATTGGCTCCAGCACCCAAGAGGGGTTGAAAAGCGCCTTGTTTCAGCGCTACCTCCCTATCGCTCCC
This sequence comes from Royoungia palumana, assembly GCA_038089855.1. NCBI lineage: Eukaryota > Fungi > Basidiomycota > Agaricomycetes > Boletales > Boletaceae > Royoungia > Royoungia palumana. Next base: position 5,462 of record JBBPLQ010000842.1, read on the forward strand.
TTCCTGTTCACTGACGCGGCTCCAGTTGGTAGTGACGATGCGAACGTTGCGAAGGCCTTGCTTTCCACAGAGCGCTTCGAACATCCGGATGTTCTTCCGTGCGACGTCACCAACGCGGGGGTCTGAGATGCGGTGCATGTAGATGATCCCATTCAGTTTCCGACCCCTGTTGTACGTTCTTTTTTCAGAAAACAAGAATTGAAGTATCGCCTCAATTCAAAAGACTCACCCAGTCCCTGGCTCCAGAAAACGTACAATCTTCTCTAAGATGTCCGTGTCTGTCACACCGTCCCTGGAATCGTCAAATCCTGGGATGTCGACGAGAGTTATGCGACGATCCCGATCGCGATACTCGGCTGTCTGGATGTCAAACGTTTCGGATTCAGGACGGTGGCCAATCTTGATTCGATCGTCGTTAGTGAGAAGATTGATGAACTACCAACAAATTTAACCGTAAGTGTAAATCCTGTGAAGCTCACGACACTCACTGTCGATTCTCCTACCAAGAGAGGTAGAGATCAAAGGCGTTCTCAGTCAAGCAGCTTACCAGTACCAGTAACACCCATGAGTCTGCGTAGGTTCGTCAATTCACACAACATTGTAATCGATGTCATACATACGCCATCATTACTTCAGAGTCAACATGTGCGAGAGACTCGCCTCTGGCTAGCATGATCTCAGGAATTCTCGCGGGAGGGTTAGAAGTGGCTAGATTCGATGGTGTCAAAAAGGCTATAGCTGAAGCAAGTCAAAAGGTGTGAAATGAATGAAAACATACCATCAATCTGTCTATGGATCGATTCAGAGTGATTCTCACCTCGCCGATTAAAAAAGACACATACTGGTATGTTTTGGAGGAGTCTTCGTCGTGTGTGGATACGGTCTGACTCGACGATAGTCGTGGAGGAATGTAAACCTGCCTATCCATTCAGTTATTACCCCGACTTACTGCGAGGAAACAGCTGGCGCACGACAAAGAGGCGCAATCGCTGGATTAAATGGTAGCAGAACTTTGTTGAAATGCGCGAACATAGCTTCAATACACCACCACCCAGAACAACCGTGATAGCCTTGGTGATTGGTTATCGGCCAATGATCCCATTGCATCCACTTCCTGCCTTCCATTTACGAATGAAACTCCATCGATGAGTCTTCATCAAATGTGTATCGCAATGTGGCTGCGACTTGATGAGGACTGACACGTTCAATTCAACGGCCCTTCCGGGAAAACCTAGACCCGCAGAGCCCTATTCCCTTTACGCGTAGACGGACGAAGGCGCGAGAGCGCGGGGCAAAGCACCCGCACCCCAACTTTGACAAACATCATGATGCGAGGATTCAAATATTCAACCATAAATGAAAGTCGATCCTAACACGTGACATGCGGTGGCGGTATGTACTTTTTTTTCTTTTTCGTAAACCTGCCCCCTAAAGGGCCCAGGAATCAGCTTTTGGCCGAGAAGCGGCGGCAATGAGCAGAAGTACCTCGACGCGCTGTGATTCATCTTGGGAAAAACGTTTCGGGGTGATGGTGCTAGCGCTAGAGATGCAGTCATTCCTCGATCAGCGCCCAAGCGGCGAAGGGGTTTCACGCTGATTTGCCGCTAGGACTCAAATTTGGCTCATAGTGATTGATCAGATGCAACATGAGGCCGAGCTGCGCATGCTTCTGGTGATTGTTCCCTTGTATCTCTACCCTGACATCACTTCGGCAAATTAGAATCACTTTATAAGATCTGCATGCCAGTGCCAGCCCGATCTGACTTGGGCGAACCCTACGACACGCTCCGAACTGCCAGTCCACTTTGGAGTATGATGCTTCTGCAAACGTCTGGTCTGTGACGTCCGCAGGCGCTTTCGTAGGTGAGATAAAGGGACGGAGAGAAAGCCAGCATGATTAGCCTTGCCTTCAACTCGTACTATCGCCCACTTCTCAATATCTTCTAGCCATGTCCAACGATGGTCATGTCAAAGTCGCGTACGTACATGAGCCCTTGACCGTCATAGTAATATCTGTCGAACTTACAAAATTGTAGAGTCATGGGTGCTACTGGCACCGGTACGTATACTTTGTTACCATGTACATGCGTGGCATCCAAGTTCATTTTCCTCTCTAAATTCTAGGAAAATCTACTGTGCGTATCTCACAGCTTCACATAGCTTGGACTCACGTTCCATTTCTCCTACAGTTCATCCGGCACCTCACCAACGATACTAAAATCCACATCGGCCATAACCCCGAATCCGAGACATCCGAAGTCCAGACCGCCTGTTACACGGACCGGAAAACTGACCGTCCCGTCATGTTAATTGACACCCCTGGCTTTGACGATTCCCGAGAGGGAATCACGGACACCGATATCCTACAGAAAATCATAGACTTCCTGCAACCGGAGAATGGGCAAGTGCATTTGATTTTGTGTTTCCTAACCTTGTGACGAATAGAAATCTATAGGGAAGGGAAGAAATTGAATGGAATCATCTACATGCACCGTATATCTGACCCTCGCGTGGGTGGACTTGCCAAGAAGAACCTCCGGATGTTCCAAGCTCTGTGTGGAGAGAAGAGCCTTCGTAACGTTCGTATCGTCACCACCAACTGGGATCGTGTTATCGGGGATGAGGGTCCTGAACGAGAGGAGCAATTGAAGCAGGGCGCCTTCCAACCCCTCCTCGCATCTGGAGCCCAGATGGTCCGCCATTCTAACAACGCGCCGTCTGCGCAGTTAATCATGGCTGCGCTTGTCCCCCTCAAACCGGTCAGCACTCAGCTCCAGGACGACGTCGCAAATGGGAAGGCATTGGGTGACACAGACGCTGGTCGCATTATCAACAAAGACATCGAGGATCTGAAGAAGAAGCATGCCGAGGAGCTAGCGACCGTGAAGAGCAAGATGGAGGAAGCTGCCCGGGTTCGCGACGCGGCCTTGCGAGCCGAGCTGAATGCTAAGCGCAAAGTTCTAGAGGAGAAGGTGATGCGTGCCGAGGCGGACAACATGCAGTTGGGCATGACGATTGGAACGCTACGCCACGAGCGAAAGACGGCGCAAGAAGAATTAAAGCATTGGAAGACCTTGTTCAACCAGGAGAGTGCGAAATTGCAGCTGGCACGTGCGCAAGCAGAGAATGATACCTGGAAATTACGCTACCAACTCGAGCATGCTGAGAGACAGCGCCTGCAAGACCTTGTCGATAAGTTGCAGCGTAGGGATGCGAAGAATGTCTTGATGAAGGAGAGGGAGGAGAAGGAAGCTCGAAGAAGACAAGGAGAGACGGAACAGCTTGTAGCAGAGGCTGAGCATAAAGCGGCGATGCTACAGCGAAATATTGCAACGATTGAGGCCCAGAAGCGCAAAGCCGAAGAGTATGCCAACCGCGGAGTGTTTAGTCGGTTTCTCCATGATATGGGCTCAGTCGCCAATGATTGGGCGGAGGAAGGAGAAAGTAATGCTGGACCTCTCGGGGGCTTGTTCGCTGGCATGGTCGGGCTAGGCGTGTCTCCTTTTGTGGCTTTGAAGAGGGCAGTTGTCGGGAAATGAGGTCTGATATTCCCCCTTTCCTGAAGTACCACCTTTTTCATTCCTTGACGATACGACGAAATACTAGTATGATGTGATGTATATGGTATGCAAGATTGACACAGTAGAGTCCCCTGTCCGTCTCAGCCGCAAGTGATGACACTTGCTTCCCGGACTATACTGTTCGGACGAACGGTAACCAGTTAGTCCCCATCCGCTCAAGCGGGGTACGAGAGGGTGCACATATGTACATATACAAGATCGACAAACAGCGTACATTGTTCTTTTTGTAAAGATCCAGCGATGATCGATCCAACTTCGACTCGGACCCCATCTACACACCTTGCCCCTCCACCGGAATGCCCGCATATTCGTCATACCCAAGCGCCAAGTTCAAGTTCTGCCCCGAACCGTCAGCACCCGTCACGCGAGACCAAACGACCAGCCTACCTGCATACACTGCGTCGCCGCCCCCTTCAACAGATTGTCCAACCCCCCGACGACGACGACCCGCTCCAGTCCGCTGTGCACCTGAACGCCGCCGACAACCCACCCGTGACGGTCCTGCACGTCTGCAAGCGTGGGTATGCTTTTTTGGACCCGGACCAGGCGCTCGCCGCTGTAGTACGACGCGTAGAGCGACGCAATGTCGCCCGCGCTGAGCGTCGACGTGGAGAGCGGCAAGGAGAGCGTGCTGAGGATGCCGCTGAAGAAGGGGGCGACGGTCGGGATGAAGGCGAGCTGTACGCGTGGCTTCGCAGAGGGTGCGTCGGCCGGTGCAGGGAGAAGTTTGGAGAGGTGCCAGCCTGCCTCGCGTTCGTGGATGTGATCTGTGAGCGAGTACGGTCGGATTCCACCCCCGAGGCTCTCGGGTGTGACTTTGGGCAATGTCACTGGGCGAGCTCCAGCTTCGGCTGGTTGGGTGACTGTCCCGGCGCCACTGTACCCAGAAACACCGAAAACGGTGGGCCAAGCTGGGGGAGCGAGATATGGAAGGAGGGGTGCAATGAGAAGTTGCGCCGAGGTGGCGTAGCAGCCTGGGTTTGAGATGCGTTTGGAAGCGCGAATGTCGGTACGCCCGTACAATTCTAATTCGGCGATACAAGCGACGCCAGAGCCATAGATTATCGGAAAAGAAGTGTGTTATTACAGATTCCAAAGCGTCGTTTACAAAGCAGCAGAAGAAAACGACCCCTCACCAGGCAAGCCATACGTCCAACCATCCTCAAACCTATAATCAGCGCCCAAGTCTACGACCACACTGTTCTTCCCTTCCTTTTCCTTTGAACCTCTCTCAACAGCATCCACAAAGGGTTTGCATACGCCATTTGGAAGCGCCATTACCCATGCATCGACCTCGCCTTGCTTCTCCATCCGTTCAACATCGTCGACAGAGAGATTGGTGTGCGTGATTGTAGACTTGGTGTATCCCTCTAATGGGTGTCCTTCGAGGACGCGAGAAGAAACGTGTGTGAGGGAGAGGTATGGGTGTGTGTTCAACAAGGAGGTCAACGCTTGTCCAGTGTATCCTCGCGCTCCAATCAGGGCAACACGTTTTAACTCGGTCGAGGGCGAGGGCGCAGGCGCCTGAGTGGCGTATCCTCGACTGCCGCTGGGAACCCCGTTTCGACGCGCTAATGTAGCGTAGGTTCTGCTCCCACCCAATTGCGCCCTCGTAGGACCGACAGGAAGGAACGATCGTCCTACCCGACCACTCTGTTCGAGGCTCTTGACGGTTTTCTCCACTTCGTTCACATCGCTGATGCCGTACCAGAATAGGGAACGTCCAGAACGGGTGAATGAACCTTCCGCGCGGTCGAAATGCCAAGAACGATCCATCATTTCTTCACCCTGAGCAGGTTGAGAGGTAGGAGAGGGGGCTGTAGGGGGTGAAATGGACGCCGTCCATACGAGTTGTCGGTGATCTTTCTTTAACGCGTTCCATACGTTGTCCAGGACACCATTGAGGACGCCCGCGCGAGATGAAAGAAGCTTTGTCAACACCGGTATCTGGCCTTCAGGGTGTGAGACGATAGCAACAGCATCGAGAGGTTCGTCAGCATAGATGGACCACTCTCCAGGTTTTGCACTTTCGAGTGAAGAGAGAACCCCAGCGACACTGTCCGTGCCTGTGCGGATGCCCTCATCACGTTCAGAGATGATCTGGCGAAGCCGGTCCTTCCCCACGCTCTCCAAGGTTCGGTGCTTCAGGAGCTTGTATCCTCGGCGGATGAGTGTGCCAGCGCCAGAATCGGTGAAGAGCTCTCGTTGGAGATTCGAAGCAGAAATGACTGCGACAGAGGAGGAACGGGGGAGGACGTCCAAAAGTTCCTTAAACTCCCGCAACTTGAGTTTTGTGCCGTACTTGACCCAAGGCTCCTTCATAAGCTGGTCATATTCCTACTCGATAACATGAATATCCAGAATACAGCCTGAAGGATCAGACGTACCTCATCAAGGTTGATTACATCCAGTTTTTCGCCCGTGACTCCGTGGAACAGACCACCTTTTTCGTTGAGAAACACGATCTTCATGGGTTCAAGCTCTTTGGCAAGTTCACCAGCGGCGACGTCCGCATTGACGTTGAGAATCTGACCGTCGTTGCTCTCAGCGAGACTGCATAAGATGGGCAACGCGCCAGCACGAATCGAGGCTTCGATTGGCCGCTTGTCTACTCGTGTGATCTTACCAACCAGCCCGTACTTGTGAGAGTCAAGAGCGGTGGCAGTGAAAACACCAGAGGTAATCGGACGGGCACGGGTGCCGAGCTTTTCGAGCGCACCAACTAGTTTCAAGTTTTCTTCAAGGAAGACACGACGAGCAATCTGGAGCGTCCTTGCATCTGCAAGGCGGGTCAAAAATGGATTGGTGTGTTGTATCGAAGTACTCGATACGAAACGCACCTGTAACACGGATGCCATCGATGTACTCCGGCTTAACGCCCTCGCCCTCAAGGATATCGTTCATTTGAGGGCCAGCACCGTGGAGGACGACAGGGTAGAGCCCCACGCGGTACAGGAAGCTGAGGCTAAGGGCAAGCTCCTCGAGATCATCGAGGACTGCGCCTCCAATTTTGATAACCGCAAATTTGGCGGGTTGGGATGGGTGTGAAGAGGACGAAAAAATTCGAAGGTGACGCTCTACTTCACGTTTCGTGCCGAGAGAGTAGAGGAGGCGGGTGATCGTGTCCTACATGGATGTCAACGCAAGAATATTGCGTAGTGAAAAGGACGGACTCGGTCGGTCTGAGCGACAGACTGTATGGACCTAACATTGCGCACGGCTGTCAGTGCGGCCTGACGACGGCCAGCAACGAGGACAGCTTTCGTGGCTGTATTCAAGCGAGATGGCAGCAATGCTGCGCGGACTGACAACATTGCCGGAGTGATAGTGTAGTACGAGTGGAAGAGGACTTGGGGGAAAATCCAAATGTCAGATGTCGTTACCTAACGTTTAACCTTGACCCGAACGCATTTTATACATACTGCACACAGCGAGAGAAATGCTGTTGGCTCCTGTGCACGAACACGCCATTCGCACATACAGCTCCTTGCCAGGAATATTGACAGGCCCATTCCACACCCTGGGCCAACAACGCTTTCCGATGCTGCAACATTGACTTGGCGTTCCATACAAGATTTCATACGAATCTTGACTGGTAAGAAGTCGTCGGAACACTCTCCTTACTCTCCGAGTCCTAGTGCCTGTGATTCGTAAGGTCACAGAGAGTCAGGCCCCTATTCCCCTTTACCTCTCGCGATGCGACAGGACCCTTTTCTTACTCGTGACGGACAACAACAGCCCAGTCCCATCCATCGTGATGCATTAAGCGACGGCGTTCACACGGAGACTCGGTCTCCAGTTTGGCCCTGTACCCATAAGCCATGTGGCCATATTGCAGCATGCAGGTGTGTTCATCTTAGCAGCGCTGATACGCTCATTCAAGGTAGACGAGCTCTTGATTGGAATCTCTCGGCTGCTGTCCCGACTTGTCGGTCGCTACCGCACGAAAACATGTGTCAATGAAGATTACAGTCACTGACCCTCTTCACCATACCTGTCCGTTACTTTGGCGAAACGAGCGAGCCATGAGTGGCTAGGAACTAGGAGCAGTTTTCCAGATACCGCACCACCGGGCGGCGTCGGAGGTCACAAAAACACCTGGCATGAAAACGGATGAGGGCCAATGCGCGGGTTCAAGTTACGTATGTATGTAGATATGGTAGATGTGGACCTGGCCTGTGCGTGAGACTCATTTCATCACTCGCTCGGCGGTCGCCAGCCAGCCAATCGGAGTATACGATTTGTTGATCCGCGTCCGATCCGACGTTGTGTCCACCCGATCCTGTTTAAACCCCACATGAGGCGAGGCTCTGACCTCCCACCACTCTCACTCTGGTCATCTGAGACGCTTTGTTAAACCCACCTTGTCCCCCCGGCCTACTCATTCCCCTTCTCATCTAGGTGGTGACCCAAACATTCCCTGCTCATTCAAGTTGACATGCCCTCCGGACACGCCATTGCAGCCCTGGCGGCGTACATCGCCTGCGCAGTTTTTACTGTATACCCTATCACCATACCCACTCCGCATCCTCTGCCTCGGATAAGACTTAACTTTACAACTGCCCCCATCCTTGCT
>JBBPLQ010000843.1:0-13614 GCA_038089855.1 Royoungia palumana
ACAGGATCATATCCGATTGGTGGGTTTATATATAAGGCTGTGTGAATGTGGCAGCCAATAGGAATAGTTTCCGAGCATAGGTTTGGCATGAGGCATAGGGTCTAGAACAAGTCCAGTGGTTGATAGGTTGGAACGACATAGCGTTCTTGCGGACGATAGACTTGTTGATAAGATAAAGAGGGATTAGATGGCATGAAGACAGGGGTTGAAGATAGGGGTTTGAGAGCGTTCGTAACAATATGCACTCTCTGCTTTGAACTGCGATTCCCCAGTTGTCTGACAGAGATGGATCTACTCAGGCTCAGTTAATCATTGAACAGGAACTGTGCCCTGCAGCTCATGATGGTACCACGACTGAGCGAGTTGTGCTTGGTCAGCATCCTCTCACTCATGCACGTTCTCGAGCCTATGCATTGCTGCCAACTGGGAATATAGCCTCAAAGAGAACATGAACTCCTCAAGCATGTACAATGGTGAGCCACTCGATGGAGGTGAGTTATTTCTCCTTGGTTTGTTATTAAACTGACATTCGCACAGGTGTAAATGCCATTTTTAAGATATTTTCTTTAAAACCTTGGACTTCAACTTGTCAGTATCAACATACATATGTTCTACTGTACAATCTGCGACCAATATATGATTACTGTTGTCTCACCACCAATCCAACATTCTCCATTTCTGCCTGAGTGACTTGTGATTAATCATGACGATGCCTCAGGATATCTACTCGAGTGATGGTTGGGCTATATACGATGTGGTTGGGTGGTATACAATGTAGTCAGACTGTATGAAACGTGCTTGGGCTACAGGAGAAGCACTTGGGTCGTATATAACATGGTTGAGGTGCTGATGACATGGTTGGGTTGCCGATGATGTGGTTGGGGTGCAGGAGGCAGTTGGATCATATACCACATGATCATGATTGAGGTGCTGATGATATGTTTGAGGTGCAGGAAGCGTGGTTGGACTGTATACCCCATGGTTGAGGTGCTGAGGACATGGTTGGGTTGCTGATGATGCAGTTGAGGCATAGGAGGTGTGGTTGGGTGCAAGAGGCACGGTTGGGCCATATACAATTTGGTTGAGGTGCTGATGATGTGATTGGGTTGCCGATGACATGGTTGGGGTGCAGGAGGCGCAGTTGGGATATGAAAGGCAATGCAATTGGAGTGTGGGAGGCACAGTTAGGCCATATACAACGTAGTTGGGTTGTCATTGGGGTGTGGAGGTACGGTTAATGCAGATCTGCAGGAGACACGATTGGGCTGCTGACAACATGCTTGGGGTGTTAAATGTGACACAGTTGAGCTGCAGGATGGGTACTTGGGCTGCAGATGTAGTTGTGAGTTACAGGCTGACAGTAGCCTAATGAGTACTTCCTGCCCAATGTTTAAGCACCTGGGGTGCTCAAACATTGCTGAATCCCAAGCCCCAACATTCTCACACCTATTTGTGTATGTAGTATGTACTAGAAGAGTGGATGGGCTATAAGCACAGTGGTTTGGCTGTAGAGTCTCAGGGTGGTTGGGCCAGTATATGCGAGGTGGTTGGGCCATAGATGATGTGGTAGCACCGTAGGGTAGTGGTGCTGTGAACAGGGCAGTTAGGCTTTAAATGGAGTTTAAATGAAGGGGTTGTACTGTACATGAGCTAGTTGCACTGTAGACAGTGGGGTGGTTACACTGTAGCTGAGGTGGTTGTAGATCAAGGGCTGCAGACACGGTCAGAGACCACTTGGGTGGGGTGAAGTCAGGTGCTAGCTGGAAGTCGGTCGAAGTTGCTGTCTTAGCCATGCCAAGCTAGGGATTTGCCATAACTCAGCTAGTGGGGCCAAGTTAATGCAGGAGCCAGGGAAAGCCGGAGTCAGCTTGGTAATAGCCAAGTCATGGCAGCACTAGCAGGTCCATTCAAGGGGCATGAGCTTTCTGTCACATCTGTTGTCTATTCACCTGATGGGAACAACATTGTGTCTGGCTGTTATGATGCACCTATCATTGTGTGGAAGGTACAACAACTTCTTTCCTTTGGCCATTTTTGTTACGAACGCTCTTTTCTTTTCGCTTTTCTTCACTTATTTTGGACTTAACTGATTAGATATCAGTGATCTACGATACGGGATCTCCACGGATCTAACGGATCCTTTCTCTTCTCCCGATCGATCTTCCATTTCCATCGTGGCTGGATCTTCTCGCCACATGCAACGCGGTACGCTTCCTTTTCATTACCGCTTGCTACCCTTCCATTACACCACAGCCCTTGCCTCATGTACCGTTATACTTATCGGCCAGTAGCGTTTACCCCTCCGCCTACATACGCATGGTCCGTGCACTTATGGCTGTGTCCCTTAGACAGTATATATACGACTGTAGTTACTAGATGTAACCCCAGTCTTGAAATTAGTGATCTTACCTCTTCATCCTTGCCCGAGAAAGCTCTTAGCTTCTTGTGTCGTCTTCCGCCCAAGACTGCAAATCCCCGCCTCGCGAGTCTCCTCTTCGTCGTCTCCTCGTCCAACCCTTGCGTTCTACACGCCGGTTTCAATTTTAATCTAGTTGATCACTTTATCCATTCTAATGATTTCTGTTATGGCTGGGTTGCTCCTTGGTTGCATCCCACTTTTTATTTTTCCTATTTTCTTTTGGTCATATCTCATGATAGAATATGTCTAGACACTGACACTTCTTCCTATGGAGAATCTTGGACTGCTTGTTGGAATTCATAGTTGTAGATTTCATCTTTCTTTCTTTAGTAATGAATTACCAGTATTCTCCAGCAATCCTCCAGGAGACCATTTCAACCATGTTGTGTTTTTTTATCACTTGCCTGGGACTAGCAACTCATACATCATGGAGTGCATTCAAAAAGATAAGACACACTTTTCATGACACTGTATCCATAGCTGTGTCTAAGAGCTTAGAAGTAAACACATTCTTTTGCATGTCTGCACATGATTGCAGCATCATAGTACCCTTGACTGTGGTCCCTCCCACATCCATAACCCAATCCTGCCAAGCAGCCTGCATCATCATCATGATCACATAACCCTGTTCTTTTGCACTCTCCTTGTCTTGTTTTCTGTGTGCATAGATATCCACAACAGGGATAAACCAGCTAGTAGCATTAAAATGGAGCCATGCAGTATTGTTGCTCTGCCTTGACAAACACTGCCTCAAGGACTCCACTTGCAGGATGTGTGTGTATACACCTTGTAGTAGGCAGAGATGATAAGACATTCCAGCAGTTGACATTGAATTTGGACAGGAATGCATGGGTGACATACAAGATGGGCATGTATCACATTGCTGATCTCTTGTATCCAACGGGAAAGATATGCTTGTTGTCATTCAAACGTATTTGTGTATTGGGACCTCTGTATTGTTTCAAGGACTCAAATCATTCCAGAAACCATCTATGCATTCCCTACAGGCCGTCAGCATATAATATCTCAAAGAGGACACTGGCACCCAGAAGGGACATAATAAGTGGACCAGTGTCTGTCATCTGTCCCATGCGAACCAAGCTGTATGTGGTTCCATATATTATGGACACCCATATCAACTAGATATTTGCAACATATGCTAATTTGGTTGTATGCTTCTCGCATGAGCTGATCAGTGATCTCGCACTGTACCTGCACAACTTTCAAGTCCATCCAAGGCACCTTGCCTGGTCTAGCTTGCAAGAAGCACGGCAATGCTGATGCCAGCTAGATCTGCTGCACTCAAATCTCATATGAGTGGTCCTGGACTGGTCACGTTCCTGTCTAAAACAGAACAGCTTCTGGTGATCATATACATGATGAAAAATACATCACTCAGTGTGCTGAGTTGCCACCGACCAGGTTGGGGGATACATGTTGGGGTGGCGGGACTGGTGAAGATGAGAGAATGGAGCGCTGTACTTTAAGAGAACCCCTGCACATGTACCATACTCCCAGCTTCGATGACAATGTTCATATGAAATGCTGTACTAAACCTGGAGAGTTGACTCACCTATGCTTAGCACCCTCTGTGAATCGCCAGCTAATGACACGGGTTTGTGTGTCAGTGATATTTTGCACAATCACAAATGTAATCCAAAGCGAGACCACGATCCAGAAGTGCCTTGATGTGCCTGCGTGGAGGCACATCTCGGGAAGACTTATGCACAGTGGAAAAACATAAATTTGCAGTACTAGTACACGCTCAATTTAACTGAACATTTTCCCCTGGCAATGGAGATGTTGGTCAGAATTTGAAGGTGACATGGGGTGGCCATTGATCACCTGCCAAAGTAGTTGTTTTAGTGTGCTGATTAGAATCTTAGGATACTCACTCCTTCACAATGATTTTGCTAGAAGTGGGTGTACCAGCTTGAGGTCATCAGTAGCATCATGCAAAAGTTATGTGATCTCCTCCGTTGGCCCTCATTTTGAAGTAGAACATGGTTGAAGCAATGATTCTACAACTCATCCTGTTTCTAGTACCCATCTCGAATGAGTCGAAAGCAAATGACTAGGGTTGCACACAGGTATGGGTAACACTGCAGTGTTTGGGACACAGGTATGGACAGGTACAGGTATGGTGTTGAAATGTCTAACCCACACCAACACTGTGTACCCTTGCATGGGTACACAGTGTTGGCACAGGTTTAGGGGCTATGACCAAGATGGGACTGGATCATGAGACTAAAAGTACTTCAAATAGCATTCAACTACAGTGGTACCTGCTTCAAGAACTGATATGCAATTGTCACCCCAACAACTGCGATGTGCACAGACTTATCAACAGGTCAAGCAATAAAGCTTGTTGTAGGTTGGGTTGAAAATTTCTAACCTGCACTACAATGGCTCTCAAAACACCTGCTGATGACAGTGCTACTGGCACCAAAGGCCCAACAATTGTCATTCCTTCACGAAAGAAATTGAAAGGCATAAAATCTCGACTTCAGACTGCATCCAAGTCACGGCTAGATGGTGAGTCATAGTTACTTAGTCATAGGCTGATATTTTGACATACCAGCAAACCAAGTACAATGCAATCAGGTTTCATCGGAAATGGCAGAAATTATATCAGTTGCTTCATCCACCCCCTTGGATGCAGAGGAGGACCCTGCAGTGCAGTTGGGTGAGTTGTTTCAGTGATCTTATGGTCAAATTTTCATACTTGTGAACTCATTTACCAGCCACTCTAAAGAATTGGTGCTCACCAATTTACTCATTCTTCAAGATAGATGATGTCCAAGTTGAGTATATTGACGGCCGGATGGTCTATTTCTTCCCCTGTGGTGCACCAAAATGCAACACATCCATAGGCAGTGTTCGTCACTATCAGGATTTGAAAGACAAAGGATCTACTGCCAATCTTAAAGCATCATGCTAGTATGTGCTTTGGAACAGAGGCTGTTCATAATGTGCATCAGGGTAGCATTCCAAACAGACCAAGTGGTACTATCTATGCGGCATTTGGCTGTCAGAAGTGTCAACCAGTTGCTCATACTCTCCATGCACACACAAATGATGAAATGGGGTAAGAAACATATTTGTGGCTTGCTGGCACTGTTACAACAACCCAGGGTAGGGACTGGTATTAACTTAGTAGCTCAGGGGTTCCGATGCTTCCGATGAAAATAGGGGTTCCAACGATTCCGAAAATAGGGGCTTCCACCAGTCTACTGAAGGTCGAGAACTTCAAGGGTTCAAGGTTCAAAGATTCTGAGATAGGGGTTCCGAAGGTTCCGAAAATAGGGGCTTCTGTTGAATGACAGAAGGTCAAGGGTTTTGAGAGTTCCAGGCTTCCAAGGTTCCAAGATAGGAGTTCTGACGGTTCTGAAAATAGGGGCTCTTGCTGAGTAGCAGGAGTTGAAGGTTTCAAAGGTAGAGTATCCCTCCTGGAGGGGTCCTTAGGGTTCAAGGGTTCCCTAGCGCGCTGTAGGGGTTCGAAGGTTTCAGGGAGGGGCCCTCCTGGGAGTGGGAGGGTTCAGAGGACGACAGTGGTTGAGCACAGTAAATTGAGTAGATCTAAGCTGGAGGATATAAGAAGGTATACTACAGCTTATATAGAATTCAAGAGGAGCTGAGTCAGGTCAGCCAGAACAGGGTTGTCCCTTAAGAGGGGTGCGGAACAGGGGACAGAAGAAGGATGCATCAGGAAAAAGGAAAAAAGGCTGTAGTACCTGAACAATTATGTAGTCAATGTAGTTGATGTCATCAATGTCACAACAGAGACCTGGTGACTACACCTACATCAGCCACTGTAGCAAATTAAAATTTCAATCAAGTCTGCAATATTACAAGGACTACCATACAAAGGTTTCCACCAGCAAATGAGTATGCAGTGATGCCCAGTGCCAGGCAATGATTCAGAAGCAGTGAGATACTACACATTTGCTACATTAAGGCACAACTTGAGTATGCTACTAAGTATATCACAACTTGGCATTATCAGATGGGTGTTGCACAGTGGCCTGTCAAGCAAAAAGTTATTCAGAGGTGCCAAGGAAGGACAAAGCATACTTACAACTTCATAGCTCAAATAGTAGGTGGGTACATTGACACGTGGATGGGAAGTGTTGTGGGTTGATCAGAGGGTAGTGACCATTGATGAACTCCAGGGGGGGCACAAGTCGCTGTAAAAGCACAATAAAGTTAGAGACAAGCGAAGTGACTCATATTGGCAGATACTTACTAAATGGCTGGAATTGCCGCGACCATGTGTGGTGGCTGTTGACAAAGAGGTGAGGTATACATGTCATTGAACCAGAGGTCACATAATGATAGGAAGACTCGTTTTGAGTTGCTGGCCTTGCACAGTGGCCATCAAAGGGGAGATGCTGGAGAATGGGAGGCAGATGGGAGGGATTCTGGGTTGACCGGCTGTCCACCATGCACAGTGGCTGTTGACAAAGAGGTGAGGTGTCCGTGCATTGAACCAGAGGCCATGTAGTGACAGGAAGAGTTTTGAGTTGCTGGCCATGTATGGTGGCCATTGGAGGGGTGATGTTGGGGGATGGGAGCAGATGGGAGGTATTCTGGGTCGACCAACCATTCACCTTCAATACACTGAGTGGCAAATGGAAAGCATTGAGGGTCAACTTATGTACATATGCAGCACGGTGGCTGCATTTTGATACACGTGGTCGGGATCACAGCTGGTGAGCAGGTATGACACCTGCAGATGGGTCTGGTCATCCACCTGCCAGCTATTGACAACCACTGCCAAGCACGCAGGATGTGTGGCGAAGAGGGAAAAAAGGACTGGCACACATAGTTAGCACTTGAATATTGTACAGTAGGGGAGACTCACAGCCTGCCCACCCGCCCACACAACTGCCACCTTACCCTCACACGCTAGAACGGCGTGCTCACAGTGCTCACCGATGGACCCTGTACTGTTCAAATATCCGTTGGTCAATATACCTGTTTAAGTAAAATGATTGCGCCATGGCAAATGCTTGAGTGCCACAGCGAGTCCAGCACAGATCAATACCACCATTTGGGAACCTAGGCACTAAATGGCAAGGCTGAACAATTTGAGTTACTGGAATGATCACAGTGTTGGGTTGTCGGTTCCAAGTAGAGTGGCTGATACAAAACATCTGAACATCATCGTCAAAGTGATTCAATGGCTTGAACCAGTGAATATATGCAAGAGGTTCTGGATAGTTCCCAAGATGAGGCAGGAGCTTAAAGATAACGCGGACTTCAGTGACATGGAGACCTGAGCCTGATAAGAGACACTATGTTTAATATGCAGTGTGAAATACGTACCATGAAAGCCACCCTGCCACCCTGCTTCTTCGTCAACTTGGACTAGCACAGTATCAAACTGTGCTGGCATCAAGGGTTTGTGGGGGCCACACGAGTGCTGTGGATGTGTGTGGATCCTCAAGACATTCAAGTTGTCGTTGGCTGCATGTTCAATAGGCCACAAGGAAATTAAAAGGTTGCTGAAACAGTCGAACCAATCATTAATGTTCGGTTGGAAGTATTGACAGCCACAAGGTGAGTTATTGAGGAAGCATTGCAAAGCTGCAATGAAGTAGGTTGCGCTGTGATGCTCGACTAAATAATCAACTGTTTTTTTAGCAAAATGAGGCTGGCAAGTGATGCTATATCATGCACTGCCAGGGAGCATGTTCTACGCATTGGATCCTGTCTGACTGATTGTGTTGTCATGGTGGCATCAAGCAAGAAAACTTCTGAACCAAATGACCACCTCCTGGCGCTGGAGCCATTTGGTCATTTGGATGGTGTAATCCTTCCGGTTGCTTGCAGTGTAGGCTTTCTTGGAATAGTCAATGTGTAAATCCTCTGAGTGTTCTGTATTGAGGCCATCAAGAGTGCCTAACCACTTAATTGTATCAACATAGTGCATCAAGGAATGAAGCTTCAGGATGTTGAAGTGCTCACGGCATCCCAACTCGATGAAGATGTCCTTGCAAGGATGAAAATTGTCCAGGGCATGCTGTATGGCTTGAAGCATTTCATCCGTATGAGAGTGATACTGCATGAGGTAGATGAAGTCAAGTAACATCTGTCCAGCATTGATGACCTCACGATGTTGCATCGTCCCAACCAAAGCATTCACAAATATGTGCTGGAGTTGTTTATGGTCAGCGCCAGTCCACTTCCTGACTTTAGAAATTCCCTCTTTAAAATGTCAAAGTCCTGGATGGAATGGCATTGCACGAAAACGATTGTCAAAGTTTTTCTTTCTAGGAATGGTCACACACCATAGCTTGAGGTAATCTTTGAATATACCCTGATGGAGCTGGTGGAGGATGTCGGAAGAGATGCACAAAAAAACATCCATATGTGGAAGATCCGCCCAAAAGGGCAAGAAAATAGGATGGAGGCCATCAGCACAGAACTCGGGGGGGGTACGTATTTGCCAGCAGCTTGAGCATGGAGTGTGTATCATTCGTTCTTTGCAGTGTTAGTGTTGGGCATTGGACACATTGATCATGACTCACCTTGGTTGCATGGCAGGAGCGGAATGTTTGCACCTCTTCGGTGCATAGACATGTGGCACTTTGGGCAGCAGTTTTCAGTACAGCCTGCTACTAAGCACTGTTTGGGGTGATCTCCAATAAATGCAGCAAGGATTGGGAAGACTTGGTAGATTTTCCCATCAGCACACACCATCTCCACACCATCTCGGCCAACAGCCACAAGGGGCTGCATGATTCTCTTCATGCAATAGTGGAATAGTCGGTATCCTACAACCGAGTTGTCCTCAAACGAATCCAGCTTGCAAACTGGCAAGTACCCTAATAAAATTGAAGCATTACAGGCAGGCTGACAATGGACATGTTTAGAAATATTTCCAATGCTGAGATAGACTGGCCATGCATTCTTGTTGCCCTTGAATCTTGTCAGCTCTGTCTTGTCAGACGCTATGATAATGGGCGATATTGTCACTCCCTGAGGCAATTGGTGCTAAAGAAATGTAAGATGTGTGTCTTCATACACAGTAACTCGTCGCTACTCACTTGTATCTCCCACCACCAATCGCCTGTCCACATTTCATCATACCACCAAGTTCTACCATGATGATCAGTATATACTTTCTCAGGTGCATACGTGATTTCAGCCCAGAATGCTGGATTTCTCATTAATTCATGAATGCAGGTCATTGGGTTGTGCAGCCAAAGTTCTTGATGTTTGGGGCTGTCGCCACCTTCTGACTCATTGTCTGAAGTGTCACCGTGGACTTGCACAAGCTCGCATGTCCATTTGGGCCCCGTCGGAAGCTGATTGATGGCTTTCATGAACTTATATTTGCTTTGGTAACTTGGCCGAGTTTGAGACACAGTCTTCAATTCATAAAAGTAAATACTAGCAATGAGATATCATCAACATTTACTCACAATTGGCAACCTCAAGAAGTCTTCAGTGGCTTGTTGGTTCACATTTTTGATGAGCCATTCAGCCAATTCCCATTCCTCACAGTCTGCGAATGGAGTGTAGATTCCTCGTCCCATGGTGGTTTGGAGATCCTCCTGTGCTTCAAAGGCCATTTTCCCTGAACCAAGAATCTCTGGACTGTCATCAAATTCCTGTGCATATCTGTGAAACCACTGGCCATCCTCATCTCCCAGTTTGTCAACCCTTTCGTCGACCCTTTTGTCCTCTACATCTTCATCCTTGTGGTCCACATCGCGGCCATATTCTGGTAAGTTGGGTTCGGGTTCAGGTGACTCCCAACTGGCAGCATGCTGCTGATAATCCTCTGCAGGCTTAAATCTTGCCATACTGTGCAATGTGGCAGCATGACACTGGGGTGAATGTGCAATATGTCGGCTGACCCCCACTCCCCCTTGTAGGAAACCCTTGACTGCAATGGCCACAGGTATAATTGAGGGCATGAATCTCTGCTTGTTGGGGCATGGTGAATTTTCAAGGAATGTGTGGAGATGAAATACGCTGAGTATGTATGTTAACTGTTTTTTTTTTTTTCTTTTTACTGACATACCAGCTGTAAAGGTTTTGGTATTAGAATTACGCTAGTCTTAGTCTCACGCAAGCGAACGATACCGTTGGTATTCTGCAAAGTGAGTAGGTTTAAGACAAAGGTAGATTGGCCCGTCATAAGGACAGGCCAAGGTAGTTATACTACTGTACATGTGATATCCGGTATCACATGTACCCGTTACTATGCAATCATATGCGTAGATTAGATTAGGGCCATTGGCCCCTGACACCCTCCCCAGTAGAGCCGACAACGGCTCGAAGATCGGGCAACATGAACTAGTAATTCAGCATATTATGTACATAAAGGAAAGGAATAGGTAGTACAGGGTATATGCGAGAAAATGAATATTATGAAGCAAGGGAGGGTTTCACCTCTGTTGTACGTCCTGAGAAGGATTGAACCTTCGAAAATTCACCTACATGCGTGACAGGTCATCCTCGACTTCTCCATCCTCATGATGGTCCTGTTGCATGGGCTCGTGCTCCCCAGTATGGTTGTCCACCAGGCGAGGCACATAGGGCAGGTCATACCCAATTGCGGCCTCTGCGAACTTGTCAAGTTCTAATTGTTCCCTGGGGATTTCAGGAGCAAGCTCCTATGGGGGGATGTCCTCCAATTGAACACCCAATGCGTGAGCTTCCCACTCATACCAGCTCCTAGACCGGTTCTGGGTATTGACCGAGCAGGACAAGTTCATGTCGTTTCGAAGAGGGGCGTAGATGGCCGCCATCTGGGGGTTCCCAAAGCCCCCGTTTTCCTCAACACGCGCTAGCATCTCCTTCATGACGCGCCATGCCCAGTATACAGCGTTGTCAGCATCGTGGGGAGTGACGCCATTGGCAGCCAGGTATGCTGCAATGTCAAACATGGTTGCTTCATTTGTGAAGCAACCAAACCAGGGTTGACTCTGCCCAGTAGTTGGTCCAACATCGGCCCTGTCTAGTAAGGACTTGTACCTTCCCAGTACTGCCAGCAGACGTGCGAGTCCGCGTAACCAGACCATTCAGTCGAAGCTTCCTCGTTCGATGGATGCCAGGTGCTCCATGAGGTAGAAGCCACGTATAGCTCGGAGTGGAGGATGATCCAGTGGCAAGTCGTCATTGGCGATATTGGATGGGGAGCCTATAGTTCCTGTGAAGAACCTTTCGAGGACCTTGTTGTCTTCCTCGCCCGTACTGTGCTCCTGTTGGTCCATAATGTATGCAATCCAATCCTCTATTGAGGCGTTGGGCACAGGGGCGTCACGGGGAAGGATGTACTTCTTTCCTTTGAGCTTGAGTACAGACTTCGCTCGCAGGTCAGAAGCAGTGGCTGGTGAAGGCCCCATCCTAGGAGGAGGGGCCGAGGAGGACTCCACAGATGATGGCACCGGCTCTGCCTGAGAGACAGGGGTTGACAAGACGTCAGAGCCGGATGGGCCCGTGAGGCGGGATACGAGACGGGGGCGACCGACGTTAAGGAGAGAAGGACGAGGCTCTAGAGGGGGGTTGATGCCGAATTGCACAGGAGCAATTGGGTTGCTCAGGTGCTGCTTGAGCACTGCTTCGAACACTGGTGGAGGGGGTATGAATTCCTTGGCATGGTGCGCCTTGTTTCGAAGGGACTCCTTCTTCTTTTTGTTTTTATCGGCGACCCAAGCAGGCGGTCGCCACTCCCTCATTGTAGCCATGAGTACTTTGCTCATATGGAGGGATTTGTGTCTCCTCCAGAGGTTGAGGTACGACAGCAGGTCCTGTGCCTGCCAGAGATTGGGTGTGTAGCCGCCCTCAGGTTCGTTTTGCGCTGTGGTGAACAGCGTGTGCAATCCTTCCACCGTATTGTGGAGGTGGACGGGGCCCATAATGCCTCTGTCCATTCGAACCACGAAGGAGGTGTCACGCCCTGGAACCAGGGAGCGCATTCCCTGTGCCATCAGCTCCAGAGCCTTGGTCAGGGAGGTTCCTTGGTAGGCGTAGAGGAAATTCTCTACTCGGACAAACAGGGTTCTGATGTCCTTAGTATCTGTTGCGTCCCCTAGAATGAGAGCGCCTTGGGGAACCTCCATTCCAGTAAGATCAGGAAACAGAGTTCCCTGGGCATTGGCGAGGGAGGGGGGCGTAGGAGTGGGTGCGGTCCCCTCGACCACCATCTCGTCGTACAGGAGAGTCGTTGTACCTTCGGGTACTGGGTTCTGTGTGGGAGAGAGGAGATGAGAAGATAATGAAGTAACTACAGGCTTTGCCTGCTGTCCCCTCCCCCCGAGGAGAGGAGATGGTGGTGGTGGTGCATGTCCCACAGACAAGGGCCCTGCCATAGGCTGGTCTTCGTCCATGGGGGTATCCACTGGTGCGAGATGGGCTTGTTCGACTTGGCAACTCTCGTTGACTGGTGCGGGTGGACGATTCGCGAATCGTCCTTCATGGAGGCGATCTATTTCATTGCATGCCGCGTTCAACTCGTTGCGCAGCTCGTGGTGATCCTCACGAAGGAGTTCATTTTGAGCGTGTAGCTCAGAGTAGGTCTCGCGACCACAAAAGCGTGTGACCACGTCAAGTAGGTCTGTGGCAGCCTTAGTGGTGGTCCCGGGGTTGACAGCGACAGCTGTGCTGAGGTGCAACGCGTAGTCGTGGCATTCGCTGCAGTCTTCCCCATGACGGATGAAGGGTAGTTGCGGGTGCAAGACCCACTGTGGTGGAGCATGGTTATTCGTGCGTCAGGATCGTTTGGAACGCGATTTCTTGCGTGGTGATGGAGGGCTGTCCTCCCTGCGATGCTTGCCGCTGTTGCTTGTCCGATGGCTTAGATGGTCGGACATAGATGCATGTCCGGGGCCTCCATCAGCAATACACGCACTTTCGCGTGAGGGGGGCCTGCCATGAGAGCAGGAGGAGGGAGATTGGGATAGGGATTGGTGTCGATGGGAGGACATGTTCGTGGTGAACATTGGGGATAGAGAAGGGAAGGGAATGGAGCGCGGTGGATATACCACCAAATTGCACACATGATAGTGTGGTCAGGGAACGAGAGTGGGACGCGGTGGGCGTACCACCAATTGCTACACATGATTGTGTGGTTGAGAGAAAAATGAAATAAAAGAAAATGATCGACAAAGTCTATCTACTACTACCTAAGCAAAGCTGTGTCATTTTATTAGTCGGTTTTCGTTATTTTTATTTTTATT
>JBBPLQ010000844.1:0-13585 GCA_038089855.1 Royoungia palumana
TTTCTCATTCAGATATTCTTATCCTGATACCACTGATATTATATTATTCATTTTTATATTGATTTTCATTCAATATTCCAACGTCATACATTAGTCATTTCATATGACACATTTACCAATTACCATCAGACATGTAGTAAGCATGTATGACAGATAGTGCGATTCCATTGCATACTCTTCTTCCTTATTAGGTAGAAAGATAGGACTGTGCACGGACCAGTCCAAATAGATACATACAAAACTGTATCATATATAAAGGGAGAGCTCCCTCACACTTGCTCTCCCTAGTTAGAAATCTATCCCCTACTGAACTCAATCACTTTTGCTTCGCTCCCAAGTCTCCTCAAGTAAGTCTCTACTTGACATACCTGCGCATACTTCTCCAAGAGAGGAAGTATCCTACGCACTTGCGTAGAGACAGAGAACTATCCAGTTCTTTATTCCTCCCATTTATGATGTAGGCAGTGTGGCTTCCCGATACAACGGCTGCATCTAGAACGTAGAGGGAGCCTCACTTTGTTGCTACAGCAGCAACCATACCCTCAGCCATCACCTTGCACGTATTGTGGTCGAATACAACCTGTAGTCCTTTGGAGGTGAGGCATGGTACGGACACGAGATTTGTGTCCAAGTCTGGCATAAAGTAGACGTCACGCAGCATAGTCTGACTGCTACCACTGCAGGTCCCGCACATGGTCAACTCAACCTGTCCCTTGCCAACAGCTAATATGGACCTTCTGTCCCCAATGATGACGGGTTCCAGCGGTTCTAAGGGTTTGTACATGGCAAACCATCTCCGTTGGCAACACATGTGTGCTGAGGCTCCCAAGTCGACGATCCAATTGGTTGAGGTAACCCTTGAATTTGTCTGTGCCATGAACAGCTGTAATGGCTCATCCTCAGTCACTTGCGCGATCTTTGCAGTTAAGTCTGTTTTCTCAGTTGCCTGCCCCTTCTTATCTTTTCCAGGTGTTCCTGAGGACTTCGACTTGTCTTTGCCATTGAGTGGGCATTTATTTTGCACATGGCCAAGCTCTTTGCACTTGAAGCACTGGACCTTCAACATATCGCGGCCCTTTCCTGTTCCCTTCAATGACTTTGCCTTCCGGTCATTGGTTTTTGCCGCTAGCGCAGAGTGTGTCTGTGATCCTTGGCGTGTCCTCTCCTCAATGAGGACTTGGGATATCACGGTGTCAATGGTCAATTTGTCGTCTGTTGACATGAGGATGGTGCGAAGTGTGGAGTAGGACTGGGGTAATGAGATCACCATTGCAATTGCCACTAATGAGTCATCCAACGGCTGTCCCAGCATGCTCAAAATGAGTGACTTCTGTTGCATCGCATTCAGCTGGGGTTCCATTGGTTTATCCTCCACCAGGGTCCCTCGAAATAGTTCTCCAATAAGGTAGGCAATTGTTTGCTTCCCTTTTCCTTCATATCACTCGCTGAGCTTTTTCCAGGTCTGTGCTGCCGACGAGGCATACATCACCCCGCTAAGTGGCTCATCCTTGAGTGTCAGGGTGATTTTGGCACATGCCTCACAGTCCTTCAGGCACCATTCCATATGCTCGTCTGGGAGTGTGGTTGCGTCCGGGGCTGTGGTGTCGCTGCCATCAACAACGTCCCACAGGCCTCGCACTTGCAAAACCTGTTGGACACGGAACTTCCACATTTGGTAGTTCAAACCGTCATCCGTTAGGGATGGGATGTCATAGAGGCGACTCGAGGCAGCAACAACTTTGCTTGATGACGAAGCAGAGGTAGTCATGGTAGCTGAAGTGGTGGCACGTGGGGCAGCAGAAGCAGAAGGAGGGTTGTTTGACATTTCAGGATGGGATATGAGGGGCTTCTAGTGGGTACTTGTGTCTTGTATGTCAGGTAGTTAGAGCGAGGCAGGGCTCATAACCTTTTGTTACGATGTGACCTCAACCGAGACAAAAGACTCAGAGCTAGAAAACAAGGACTCAGGCTTCTATTGCTAGAAGACTGAGGTGTGACAGACCCGAAAGAGAAAGCTAAACACGGTTCATGATTATGTAAGATGGTACCGTTGTAAATCTAAGGTAATGCGCATATGCAACAACACCTCCGTGCAAGCAAACCTTGCCCGTTCGGATCCTATATCGCCCCAACTCAGATGCTGCCACCATCAAAGCCACCTCCAATGCCCCACACAACCCCACAACCCCACAACCTTCACCCGCGCTATTGTGTCCAGCCAGTTCAACTAGCCTGAGTTCATAGAGAACACCCTTGACGTCGCACCAACAGACCTACTCCAGGTTGCCGTTCTTCATTACCAACGGTGAGCCGATTCCCTTTTGGGATTTCATGTACATGATGTAGCTTGTGCTCAACTTATCAGCAAACCAACTCTCCCTGTCCAGAGCTGGCCAGCTCTGTCACAGTCTGTCCAGCTCTGGACAGACAAGGGTTGGTTTGCTGATGAATCAGCCAACCAAGACAGGGCATCAGCACATGCAGGGGACACTGGATAATCCGATTCCCGAAGTTGTTTGGGACTTGGATGGCGTTTGGATATCTCGCTTTCTGCACAGACATCTATGGCTTTCTGCCCATACCGTACCTCTTTTGCTACTGTTTTACCAACACTACATACATACTTTTCAGTAATATTCAATTGCTTTTGGTGCTTTCTGCAACTTTTGTGTGCTGTTGTGCTGCTGCTTTTTTAGTGATGTAAAAGTGACAGAAAGTACGAAAAAGTCTGAAAAAGTAAATGGCTAATTTTCTGATGACTTCCAGAGCCGTCGAACCAGATGTAGGCCTGAGCATGATATCCGAAGATGAAGAAACGGGAATTCCTCAAACAATCAAGTTGGCACCGCCCTCGCAGAGCCTGTTTAGTCAACCCGCGAGCGCAGGAACTTCACAATCCAAAGCTGCAACAACAAATCCATCCCGGAATCAGGACCATCCCTAGTACAGAGTCTGATTAGTCAGCTCGCGAGCGTAGGAAATTCCAAAGTTGCAACAACAAATCCGCCCACACCTACTGGCCTTGGATATTGGTAGATACTCGTCGTGTACTCTGTTAAATCCGACCAACCCCGATGAACCTCCCGCACCAGCCGACTCAACCGCTCGAAAGACAGACAAGAAACAAAGTGACATTCATCAATGACACCATCTAATCAACGCTTGCGCGCGATCGTGGCGGAGATCAGGCCACTAGATCATGCAAGCTTGGGGATCAGAGGCAGGACAACACGAGCACAGCCATGCGCACTCACCTTGGAGCAGCCACAGGAACGAATACCTCCGCCTCTGAACTGCAAGCAAGCATCAGTATTGCGTCGAGTATTAGAACGTCATGATATGTATGCCGGCGCTCCTCACGCTGACTTGGGCAATCACATCTCCGGCAATCACAACAAGCCATACGTTTAGATAGAGGTCCCATTTTTGAAGTTTGGCATGAGGGACGCCGGAGATGCAGCCACAGCAAACGCGTGCAGACTTCATACGATGTCGCAGCGACGGAGACAAAAGCATAACTCACGGCGTCAGGTTGTCTACTCCGAGGTATTTCATGTCCACGGGAATATAGTGCTTGTTCGGTAGCTTGTACATCACCTCCTCCACACCGGCGTTCTCCGTGAGGATTCGCTCTCCCATCTTGAACAGCGTCGCCTGTCGCATGGTGAGAGCGCTGTCTATGAATATCAGTGCACATGCTCACCTGCACACTCGCACTCTCATCCGTCGCAAACAAGTCGAGCGTAGACGTCCTCGCACGTTCGGCGACGCCTACTGCATCCCATACAGATCCAGTATCGAATCCCTGAGGGACATCAAATTGGAGTAGCTTCTCATCACTCGGGACAGAAATCGAGACGGGCGTGAAGCGATACTCGAGGTCGACAGAAGTACTCAGAATGCGATCCGAGACCTCAGCGAGAGTGGTGTATTCGTCACGAACGAATCCTTCGAACGCAGATCCAGTCGACTTTAGTACTGGGAGACGTAGATGAGCATTGGCGCGATCGCCGTATGGGTAGGCATACCCAGCAAGTCGTTGATGCCCGCCGTCACATTGGCCAGTAGCAGCTTCCCGTCCGTCTTTTCGACCTAAGGGAGATCAGTAAATGTACACTTTGATGGTGAGCGGCAATGGAGGGTGCGCCTAGCGAAATGACCACAGCATCCAGTTGAAATCATTATGTGAGGAGGCAGAAAAGATTCCAGCTCGCTCCACAGGCGAGGCCCCATACCCATGTGGAATCGAGATGGCTTTGGAAATGAGATCCGATGTTCCATCGGCGGCCCAGAACCACGTTTCGTCGACCCTACAAAGACAGTCATCCTCAGTACTCACCGTCGCGCGAATAACTCGTTTATCGTCCCCATCTCGATGGAACGCATGTGTATGTGGTTTTTCTTGACCACTCACGGTGATGCGGGACCAGCGGAGCTGTTCGATGGTGACAAACGCTTTCTGGAGGTGAGCGTATTTAGAGAGAACGTGCGTGCCGAGGTGAAGCGCAAAATATTCAGGAACGAGAATATGATCCGAGACCTTGGCCAAGTCTGGAATCGACGTTGGCTCGTACAGGGTTAGACGGACTGACAAAGACGTTACAATAGGTGATGTTCTTCACTATCAGTGGCGGTTGAGTCAGGCTGGGCGTGAAGGAAGGAGCTACCTACTGGAATCGGTAGCAACCACCACCGAGTTGTCCGCCTTAGTATATCTAGGACATACAGTCAGCGATGACTCGATATCTCGGCTAGATCAAACATATGACTCACGACACGTCGAAGTCGCCTTCAACGAGTAGGGTGACGTTGTACTCGACAATGTAGTGCGTACCGTCGCTCCCGCGCTTGATGCGAAAGACGCGTACCTTGTCTTTACCATAGCGCGCATTCGCGAGCACGACTTCGGGGGTGCTGGGGGCCGCCATGGAGAACGTCGACGAAAGCAGATAAGATGGGCTCGATCGTGACGGTGACAAGAGATGACGTGTGACGTGGCCAATCTAGTGTGGCTAATCTTAGTACATAAATCAGTCTTCAGACTTACTTCAAGGCATTTGAAGACTCGGATTGGACATTTTTCGGAAGAGAAACATCCCTCAGCTCAAGGACCAGCAGCGATCTTGGGCCAGTTCCAACTTTGTTCGCCTTATGAAGCGGAACCAAACATTTGTTCCTACTCAATGCCGGTACACATGTGCATAGATTAGCATACATTTGGACATGCATTCGGCTGTGTCGTGTCTCGAAGCTCGAGAGCTTGCCGACTCAGGTGGTCCAAGATAATAGTACACCAAATTATACAAGGGATTCGTTAACTGGGCTGATTTTCTTCCCTCACACCTTCAAGCTGTGCAGCGTGAGGAGCAGATCCCTCACTTTGGTCCATGGACCATTGTCCATCATGTCCATCACATCATACCAACACGAATCTACCTCACGTAACTGGGGGAAGATATTGCCCAAGAAGGCCACGATAGAGGTCGGATGATTGATATTCGATTCAATGAAACGCGCGGCTCGACAGGAGCTGGTGATCCTATTTCCTGGACCAGACATTGGGAGCTGGAAGTGTGGGTGGTCGATCTCTGAAAAATCTACCGCCAGCAAGAACTCTTCAAGTTGAACGCAGCCGGAGAGTAGGGCGATTAGTCCCCGGTGGGTAACACGTGACTTGGCACCCCAGCCGAACGATGGATTGAGAGTGAGGTATGTCAGCTTTGGCCAATGCTTTGCCAAGACTGTCATTGCATCATCGTCAAGGGAGAGGTTGCAAAATGCATCAAGTGAAAAGTGTTCCATGTTGGGGAACGCGAGAAGTGGTTGGAGCGTAGACAGAGAGATCTCTTGGCGACTTTCATCATCATTATCATTGATAGATACGTTAATTCGGGAGAGCTGATTCGGGTCACAGGCCTGGACTAGCACAGTGGAAAATAGATGAAACATGTCTGGGGTAGGTGGTTCCTTAGCCAAGAATCTCACCCGTCGGGGCTTGATGCGCATGAGGTCCAAGAATGATGTCAAGGATGAGAGCATGTCAGCTGAGAGCGACAAGGACTCCAGAGATCCGAATGCAGATGGCGTCAACAGATGTCTTAGATTCTCCAGCTGTAAATCGTCCTGGACTTCCAGCGCAAGACTGGTCAAAGAAGAAAAACGGGAGAGTTGTACGATAGCGGCTTCGTCGAGTGTGCTACAGTTGAGTGATTCTAACGAGCGAGGAAGACCCAAGATTGTCTCCAGCGTAATGCGACAACTGACCGTGCCTGGCAAGAGATCATGAAGTTCAAAGCCAGCGACACAAAGACGCCTCAAAGAAGGGCATCTAGAGCTCAGTTGGATTGACATTGTAGGTGAACACAGAGCAAAATAGGGCAGTGTGATGTCGATCAGAGAATGAGTAAGTAATAGCTGCAGAATGGGTTCGTACTTTTTGTTTGGATCCCCCCAGCGCAGGGTTTCGAAGTGTGGGACGAGTGGACTGTCGTGTGGGGGTCGAGATAACGCAAAGATGACATCACTCCCCAAACTTTTGCAAGACCAATCGTTCGCATACGAGAAAGCTGAGAGATACCGCACCCGAGAGGAGTATCTGAAAAAAATTTCCCAGTCGCTCAGCGACATGGGCCGTTTGAATGACTGTTCAGAATGACTGAGTAAAATGAAATGTTTTGAGCTATGCGAACCCACCATTTCTCTGCTAGTCTGATCGATGTGCCATAGGTTCGAAGGAAGACATTGGATGAGGTACGCGATGGAAGGCAGATCCTCCCACAAAATGTCAAGAGCAGTATTACTGAGAGTTCGGCAGGTACGGGCAAGTTGAGCTAATGTAGTCGGTCCACCCTTGGGTTTTTTGGGGGTCGCTCCTGTCGACAAAGAGGACTTCACGGAGGATGAGACGCTGCAACTCGACAATAGTCAAGCACTGGTGCATGTTGCGAGAAGCTATTAAGGGTATGTTACGTAATAAATAATGTCGAGCCTTAGTCGAATGAACCATGCGAATTCTTGTTGCGTTACTCGCATAGATCTATGTGATGCATATTGACACATCCCTGTCGGACGCCCTTGTCTTGAATTTTATGCTCATTCGCTCGAGATGTACCATTATACACCATCTCTCTGTAAGAAAGAACTACACCGTTCGATTATATGGTCCGCGCCTTGTGGATCTTGACTTCTTCTCTTGGCCTAGGCGCAAGAGTAAAAGTTAACGAGATATTTGCGAAACCAGACGATCAAGGGAACCCACCTGTCCTGAGCATCCACGGCGACTGCACCCAACCGTTGTACCACGCGCATCCCTGAACTTACACGTCCAAAGATAGTGTACTTGTTATCGAGGAAGGGCGTCGGAGCGAGGGAGATGAAGAATTGAGATCCTAACGCGTGTGAGTATGAAAAACCTGGTAGGACAGCGCATACCATTGGAATTTGGGCCCGAGTTGGCCATGGCAAGGATCCCTGCACCCGTGAACCTGAGTTCGGGGTGTATTTCGTCTGCGCTGTGAACACGCACGCGGTGCGCGGCAGGTGAGTGAACGAAGCAAATGAAAGTATGACAACGTACAACCGTTGCCCATATATGCTCGTCCCACCACGACCCGTCCCCGTTGGATCACCTCCCTGTATCAAAAAATCCTAGTACGCAGGATCAGCCTGAGACGTAGACATGACAAAGGCATAATCCAAAAATGACACAGAACACGTACGGCGACGATTCGGTGGAATACCACACCGTTGTAATAGCCCTTTTTAGCGAGTTCTGCAAAGTTCTTGCACGTCTGCGTGACTCGTATGAAGATGCTGCCTCGGGAGGCCTATTAATGCAACGCCAGTCAGGTCGTCCAACCTACCTTTGGGGCGTGATCCCAGTAGAGCTCGAGTTGAACGTCGCCCATACTTGTCTCGAGCACTACAGAATCCATGACCGACGGTATTCGACAGAGGGGAGCGGTGGCAGTGCAGTGCGTGTCGTCTGACATAATTTAAACCAAAAGTACAGTGACAAGTCTAACGACTTCGAGGTATCCGCTGGCAGTCGTTTCTATCTGAATCATTCGCCCATAAAATCGCGCACTCACGTCGGGAAAGACCCCAACGTAAACAACGTCTGCTTTTGCTTACCTTTGCCCTTCTTTCCCTTCCCTGTCCCCGACCCGTCCACATGCGCATCGCCTTGCGCGAGTTCCTGTACCACCCGTGCCTCCACCGCTACTCCACCGCCACTCCCTCCCACGTTCCCATTCGGCTTCCAAGCAGACGCCGCAGGCGTCGTATCTCCGGAAATATTTTTCAGTGATACATTTCCACCCACAGGCGGCTTCGAGCGTCGTTCCGCTGTCGGCAATTCCGGAAATGCAGCCGCAGACAAACGTGGTGGTGCTTGCACCGCACTCCCTTTGCCCTTTTTCTTTGGGGATGGCGTGGAGGGCAACGTGGAGGGCGAGGCGATGGTGGTGGAAGAACCACTTGCAGAAGGCGCAGAGGCCCACGGCGTTTGGCGTTGTGGTTGACGGAACCCAGGTATTGGCTGGACAGCGATAGATGAGCCAGCAAGAGGCGGGAATCGCTCGGTGGGCCTTGATGATGATGAAGGCAAGGGACTGGCACCTGGGACGACCCGCAACGTCGAGGACGAAGCACTGGCTGCTTGTGCAACACGATCCCAAAGTTGTCGGGAAGATGACCTAGATGCCGTCGCGTGCTTGGCGTTGAGAACACGGCCGCTCGCGATCCCCGCGTAGCCTGACCCAACTGCTGTCGGGACGAGACCCGGAAATTGCTGTCGTTGCTGAACAATGTGTCAGTATTGTGAACATCAGGAAACAAGAGTGTCAACCTCGATCTTGAATCCGTTCCATGCGGCCAAAAGATCACGCTTCTTGTCTTCTTCTTCAAGGAGATCGACAACACCATTGATAATGCTTGCAGTGTCATCTAGGTTGTGATCGAGGATGTTCCAAACGGTAGAGATCAAATCGCGAGCACTCGACTCATTACCACGGTATCCGTGCATTGCGGCTTTCACTGCTGTAACGGCACTGTTAGGATTTGGTGCGACATTCTGCAATCGCGAGATAAAAGCAGCATGGCGCCTGTGTGATTCTAGCGTGAATAGAGACAGCGGAAAAGGTGATGATACGTACTCGGCGACAACAGGATCGAGGTCCTCCCTTGTCGGACTTGCCCGGCCATTCAAGACTAAAGACTGTGCCGTTGGTACACCTTCTGTTGTCAAGTATCTTCCAAACGCCTCGCGTCGTCTCCCCGCAAACCTGTTCTGCGTCTGCGCATTCTGAGGAG
Organism: Royoungia palumana; assembly: GCA_038089855.1. Taxonomy (NCBI): domain Eukaryota; kingdom Fungi; phylum Basidiomycota; class Agaricomycetes; order Boletales; family Boletaceae; genus Royoungia; species Royoungia palumana. Next base: position 9,313 of record JBBPLQ010000844.1, read on the forward strand.
GTGGCTCTCGTTCTCGTTCTCGATCGCCTTGATCACGGCGTCCTCTCCGACTACTCCCGATCGCATCGTCAAACTCGAACTCAGCCTGCACTCTTCGCGCGTCCTTCTTGTCTTTCGAGCTCATATCCGCCCCATGGACCTCTACCTGATGCGCCTTGAGATCCAACTCCGAATTGAACACAACGAACTTTTGGGCCTGACAGACCGGGTTTGCGCATGCGAAATGCGCCTGTGAAAAGTGGAGCTCCTGGAGCGAATATCAAGCAATCAAATGTCATTCGGTGCAAGAAGGATTCTTACAAGGCTCTCATAATTCTTGAAGCTGTTCAGACAGGTCATCATCAGAAAGAAGGACATGCTAGATACACGAGGCGCGTACTATTGGTCTCGAATCTCGTTTCGTTTGCATATAAAGCACTCTTCGTGCCGTTCGCGCATGTGCACGAACAACTCGTCGTCACTAAAAAAGCACTCGCGACAGAACTCACATAATGGATGCACTCCGCCTTCGATAGGTTCTTTGGGTGGTTGTTTGCTAGGACGGTGTGGTATCGAGGGTAGATGCAACGGCAGCACATTTGGTGGGTACAACGCATGCTCGTGCGCAAATACCTTTTTGGATCGGATACACAGATCACTAGAGCATCACACCAAGCATCAGCGTCCGAGGGAAGCAAGGGACGAAGGGTTCTCACCAAAGTACTTTTCCGTGCACAGCACGTGTATGGAGTTTGAGGTCACCCCATCCGGAACCAGTATAATCACAGTCGAGATCAGGACATGTGAACCGTAAGAGGACGAGTGTTTCTTCCATCATTTCCTCTGTTTCGAAGAAGATGGAGAGTTTGGCGTCTTTGTAGGGAATGGATTCAGGCGCGTAGGATGAGAACTCGGCGTCCGGAGATGTAGTGAAGATGACCGTCGACTGGGGTTCCTATTTGGCGGAGAGATCATGATAGCCGCGCGCGTCAATGCTATGGATAAGAAGTTTCAGGAACCAACGTACCTTACAAAATGTGCACTCAAGCTTCTTGTACAATGCTCGTAACCGCAACGCACAGACATGACACGTTCGGTGATTACAAGCAGACAAGGAATAATACTTGACCGGCTCGGCGCATATCCAGCAGATGGCTGCATCCTTGTCTTGGTCCGCGCTGCCGTCGTCAGAGTTGAGGATAGTGACTGTATAGCCGACATTGGTAGCGGTATTGGAGGATTTCGAGGTCACAGATTCCTCTGTCGTGGGCTTGGGCTTGGCTGTGTTACGTCGGGCGGCTCCGTCGGGTCCATTCCGATTCCCACCGCGCCCGCGTCCACGGTTACCCCGCTTGTTACGGTTCTCGGATTGAACGGTTCGAATCTCTGTGGTAGTCGAGGCAGACATGGTACTGATGAAGATGTATGCAACGTGTATTCCCACTGGCAAGTTCCCGATCCCGAGTCGTGGAGCATAGAGTTGATTACATAACAAGTGCTATGTCGACCGACTGCCTTGCATCTTGAATGGTAGGCTCTGCATACTGATACATGTTTTCAGGTTCACCGCCGAGGTTAAATTTTGCAGTGCCTTGTCCCTTCAATGGCCTCCCCGTCTTCGCAAAATTGCTCTCAGGCTCATAGGCATGCCCCCGCGCATCGGCCCCGAGAATACAGCGAATGGAAAGCAGCTGATCCAAGCCTGTAGTGATGGAACACAGCGCTAGGCGCATGTATCAATCGAGACGGTCGCAAATCACGCACGACCGTCGTATCAGGAACGCACAACACCCGCCTATCGTCCCTGTCCCTTGTTTGGTAGTCATGCCAATTGTTTTCGCCGCATCGTGTCTTTCTCCTTTCATCATTATTTTCCTTTCATCATTGTCGTTCGACTACTCATTCCTTTTTCTGCCGTATAAATTGGTCGCCTCGTATCTCCACGGAGCCATAAGACCCCATTCATCCCTCTCTTATTTGACATCTGAGCCACGCGCCGACTACGCACGGTCTCCTATCGGCTCACATCTCTACCACCCTCGCAGTAAATTCTCCATACGACAAAGGACGTCGTTGTTCTCAACCAGGCCGTCCGTGCTCTCATGTCAGATCCTACTAGACAAGAACGTATAGAAGAGTTCATGAGAAAGTCTCTCCTTGGGGAGGAGCTTATCAACACCCAGTTCCATCTATTCTCTGCGAGGTCGTCAGCCTCAGGCCGGGTGGTCGAGCCTCGCGTCCTGTACGCGAACAATGTTCTTTTGTCTAAGAACTTGTACTTTTTGGATCGTGAGTGATGCGTTCAACAAAGGGATCATAGTTGAATCGATTGCCTGTCTAGTGTTGAGTTCAGATGTCGACCCTTCTGATACTTCTTTTTTCGACCTTACCGACGAGAACGAGGTTCCGAATGATCTCCGGTTGGATGAGTACGGCTACGGAAGCGACAGTGATCTCGACGAGTACCAGTCCACTTCCAGCTCCAAAGTGAACATTGGCAACCAAGCCGGGGATGACGATGAGTGAGTATCACTGTTACCCATGCGGTCTCCCACTTGTCCGAGTGCATTGACTGCTCGAGGGTAGTTCCGAATCAGTTGACTCCGAGTCGGATGGGTTCACCATGAATTCAGACCAGCTAGGAGCGGACGAATCACATTCGGTGACCAAAGATGGGGCTAAATCGACAGAAAGTGACGAGACTGCAGTTCAGGAAACTCCCGGTAGCAAGAAACCAGAAAAGGACGTCGCTGTACGTCTGCGTCCCTCGGGGAGTCGTCACATCCTTATCAAGGACACCGCGTTTCAAACGTGATTTCTCGATACCATTATGCCGATTTGGATGGCTGATGCTTATTATTTAGATGGTATACCCTCCTGAACTACCTCTACACTGGCGAGATTACCGTTTTGCCTCTTAGTTCTTCGATGCCCGGCAGGAAACCCCGCAATGGCTCGACGAGCTCTTTAGACAAGCCAAGGTGTTCCGCAAAGTCAATGTACCGTCTAGCCTGTAAGGTCTGTCACACACTTTGCCTCCTATTGGATTTGAGAGCCTGAAATGCATCTCAGACTGGGATAGATGATCTCCGTGACAAGACATTCTCCTTCATTCAAAATCATCTTACAGAGCAAAATATTCTGAAGGAGCTCAGTAGCAGCCTCGTCTCCACGTGCGTTTGTCGGTATCTGTTGATTGACTAAGTCACTTTCTTACCAAGCTAATGTAGACATCCAAAACTCTTCGAGATGGAATTAGACGTCTTGCACTCACACATCGCATCCCCTACTGTAGTTGCGGGCTTCCCTGCTTTCGCGCGGCGCATCGCCACTGGGGAGCTCTCTCATGGCGCCGAGATCATCGTCGGTATCCATTCAAGGATCTTGAAAAAACCTCATCCAGTGCCGTTGAAGCTTACACCGGTACCTCCGATTACTGTTCAGTCCACATCAGACTCTGTAGAACTTACTGGTGAAGTAAAAGACGGAGTTGGTTCATCCCAAGTGGAAACCCAAGTAGTTTCCACTGCGACCACGCCACAGCCATCGAATAGCGATGAACCTACCGCTAGTGGACCATTCTCAGCGCCGAATGTCACCCCTTCGAGCACTGCAACAATGGTTGACTCGAAGGGCCCTACGGCCAGGGCACCTCGTGTGTCATTTCCAACCACCACGTTTACGTCGGGTCCGACTACGGCTCCCTCGTCGGCGCCTCCCGTATCGAACACGCGAGCGCCCGTTCCTACTCCGAGGTTCGCAATGTTGAGACCATTATCGAGCACTGCAGCCTCAGTTCCCACTTCGAGTACCCCAACGCCACCCCTTGATTCGAGCTCAGTGCCGTCCTTTGGCAATCCAGCGCTCGCGTCCACGTCAAGCACCACGACACCGTTTTTCGGTTTTGGTGCGACAGGGTCAGCCTTCGGCTCTAGTTCAAAACCGGCTGTATCGTCAGGCTCCACAGGATCAACATCTGCTTCCAAGTCCGATCCTGCCACGGCCTTTGCAACCGTTTTTGCTGCGGCGTTGACTGACCCGAATCTATCGCGCGTCCCCGCATTTGGTACAAGTTTTGGCCCGGTTGTGGCGACGGGAGAAGCGGAATCACAACGCCGCACGACGTTTTCCTTCGCACGAGACAATGCTGGCACGACGGACAACCAAAAGACCACGACGTCGAGCCCTTTCAGCTTTGGGCATCCGCCTGCCAATGCGTAGCTGCGAGGATCATGTAAGCTTCACGTTTCACGCGAGTCCTGTTTCTCAAGTTTGAGCTCGCTCCAGGCACGTA